>CAJNIZ010044479.1:8315-36149 GCA_905231905.1 Symbiodinium pilosum
TCAGCCTTTACACCCGTACTGGGTAAGACAATGGGAGGAGCCTGTGGAGAGTGGACGTATAGAGCCCCTCCGGGCTCTTCCCGTACATCGGGAGGCACAGCCCTGCCTCCAGCCACCCCAGTGAGCCAAATCTATACAATGTACATTGATTTTCCCCTTGATGGGAATACCCTACGCGTAAAGCCTCACAACCAGCTTCCTTCTAGGGGCTTCCTTGGGGTGGTTCTGGCTCCTCCTCGCCCTAAAAGGAAAAACCTCGAACACCGCAAGCCCCTTGAAGCCCTTGGAGGCCCCTGGAGGCCCTGGAAGCCCTGCCTGCGGCGGGCCCACCATGATGCTAACAAGAGAGCAAAAGCAGGAAGACGATCTTTTGGAGGTGGGAATTGAGGGCGTAGCCTTAACCCCTAACAGGAAGTAATTTGGGCGGTAGCCTGTGATGTCTGACAGCGGGTGGGGGTTTTGAAGAAAGCCCAGCTTCGATGGCTTCTTGGGCAACCCACAGATCCCTGGAAGTGGGGTGGCGCCATCGGCGCATGGACACTCAGCCCTGCGCAGGTAGACGCCCTAAACCCTAAACTCTAAACTCTAAACCTTAGACTCTAAACCCTAAACTCTAAACCTTAAACCCTAAACTCTAAACCCTAAACCTTAAACCCTAAACCCTAAGCTCTTAACCCTGTTCAAGATGTAGGATTCAAGCTTCTTGTTTTTCCTCGTCAAAACCCAAGGCCTAAAGCTTGAATCCTAAGTTAGGGCTTAAATGGGTTTCATAGCGGCACAAGGGGGCTTAATCGGATTTTTAATAGGGTTTAGGATTCAGGATTGAGGGTTTCGGGTTTATCGGGTTTCGGGTTTAGGTTTGAGGGTTTGGGCTTGGTATGTAAGGAGTAAGGAGTGGGGGTCTAGGCCCGTCCTGGCATAAACAGTGCGGGTGGTGGAAGATCTTTCGGGTGGATGGGTTGAACCCCCCAAACTGGGTTGCTGTTAAGGAACTTGAATTAAGTTACCAAAAGTGTTTGGGGTTTTGGTTTAGGCTTGCCATAATATGGGTACATAGTAAAAATAGGGCTTCCTTGGTATAGTAGCTAAACTCGAATTCCTTATGTTTATGCATTCCTGAAGCGCAACGTTAAACCCCAAACCCAGAGCCCTGATCCCCAAGATCCAGGCTCCAAAGCCCGAAAACCTTGAGACCTTAACACCAAACCCGCAAGCCCCAATCGCCAAGTTTCAAACCTAACCCCAAACAATAAAACCCCAATACCAAAATCCCTAAACCCCGAATCTATCGACCCGGATCCGCAACCTCACAAGCCCTACGCCTTCATCCCTACACACCAATCACTTGACCCTGAGCCCTCAACAGCACAGGTTCCCCACAGACAACCCTAGTCAACACCTCCCTTAAGTATTTCTAAAAGCTCAGAAAGGGGATCCTTTGGAGGGGGGTGGGGGTAGTGTAGGGGGGGTGTACGGAAACCTTAAAGCCTAAACCCTTAGCCCTTCACCCTAAAACCCTAAACCCTTCAGCACTTATTAACCCTTACACCCGAAAACCCTGAATCCTGCACCCTAACCCTAAATCCTTTCCCCTTAAACCTTACACCTAAAGCCTTAACCCCGCACCCTAAACCCTTAAATCCTAAACCTTAAACCCTTAAACCTAAACCCTTAAAGCCCGTAACCCTCCACCCTAAAACCCAAAACCCTAGACCATTGAACCTTAAACCTTAAACCTGAATTCTAAAACCTGCACCCGAAAGCCTTAAATCCTTGGACCTTATCCCTCAAACCTAAAAAACTCTTGACTCTGCACCCTGAAGCCTTAAACCTTGCACTCTTAAACCTTAAGGTTCAACCCCTGACCCTGCACCCGAAAAGCCTAAACCCTAAACCCTTAAACCTTAAGCGTAAACCTTAGATTCTGCACCCTAAAGCCGTAAACCTTAAAACCTTGAATCCTTAAACCTACACCTTTAGCCCTAAAACCCTACACCCTGACTCGCAAACCTTTAACCTAAACCCTGCGCCCTAAAACCCTAATCCCCTTATCCTGCGCCCGCAAACCCTACATCCTAAACCCTGAAGCCCTCAACCCCTTAAGCCTAAAGCCTTAACCCTAAAACCCCACACCCTAAATCCTGACTCTTAAACCTTAAGCCTAAACCCACACCCTCAAACCTCAGCCTTAGCCCTGCACCCAAAAACCTTAATCCCGAAACCCTAAACTCCTAAACCTAAATCCTTGACCCTGCACTCAACCCTAAATCCTCAGGTCTCAAACCTTTTTCCTAGACCCTTGACCCTAAAACTCTGCACCTTAAACCCCTCAACTCAAAGGCATGGTCCGCCCACCCACGATGGTGGGCGGCGTACAGCCACATTGCGGTAGCACCCAGGTCAGTCCCGGAACCGGAATGTGGTTGCCATCTAAAGAATGACACCACAGGGCCTTGGGGCCTCTTTAGGGGCCTCCCCCATTTTTAAGGTACAACCTTGAAAAGCCATAGCTCAGGTTTGTTTTAAGGGTGTCAGCCATAAGTCTTTAAGATCTCTTTAGAGACGACAACACAAGATAACGATGAGTGTGTGTTGTTGACCAAGATGGACCTAACTGAGTTCCAGTCCTTGACCCTACACGGAGTAGGTTTGGGTGGCTTGGCCGCCTCATACGGCGTGGAGTGGGTACGTCAGGCGAAAGCAGCATCAACGCAAGCCGCGATGCACTCGACGTCACCGGGCAGCTCGACTTTTGCAAGTTCCACCGAACATCACAGCAAACCTTAAACCGTAAACCCTTAAACCGTAAAGCTTAACCCTGCGCCCTAAACCCTTAAACCCAAAACCTAAACCCTTAACCCTGCACCCTAAAACTCTACACCCCTAAACCCCTCACCCTGAAACCCGAAAACCGCGAGCCCTGCACCCTAAAATCCTAAATCCTAAACCCTTCAAACCCTCAAAGCTCAAAACCCGTAACCCTGCATCCTAAAACCCTAAACCCTTCAGCCCTTAACCCTTACACCCGAAAACCCTGAGCCCTGCGCCCTGAAACCTTAAATCCTTTCCCCTTAAACCTAGAGCCTTGACCCTGCACCTTAAAACCCTAAACCCAAACGCTTAACCCTGCATCCTGTGGCCCTCACCCCTAAACCTCAAATCTCAACCCTCAACCCTAAAACCTTAAACCCTTTAACCCACAAGCCTAAACCATAAAACCCCATAACCCTGCATTCTAACACCCTCAACCCTAAAACCTTGAACCTAGACCCTTAGCCCCGCTTAAAACCCTTTAACTTAAAGCCTCAACCCCAAACCTAAACCCTTGACCTGGCACCCTAAAACCTAAAACCTTTAAACCTTATCCTTCACCCTCAACCCTGCACCCTACAACCCTTAACCCTTAGACCTGAAACCTAGACCCTTAATCAGCCCTGCACACCGCAACCCTTAGACCTTAAACCTAGACTCTTTCCCCAGCACCCTGAAGCCCTAAACCCTTAAACTCAGCCTAAACCTCCGTGACAGCAGGGAGCTTGGAGCCCAGCCTCTCCAGATGGTCTGCCGGCAATTCTTCTGGCCTTCGGTTTTCAACTACGGGGAATCTGCGCAGGCAGAAGCTCAGCAGGCTTAGGGTTTAGGGGCTTATGGAAATTGTATAGGGCCAGGGTTTAGACCGACTTTTGACTGGTTCTTGCTGTTGCTTTTGGTTGTCTACGACGCTCTACATACAATTTTTTTGTATCCTGGGTTTGAGTGTTTAGCAGTTTCGGGTTTAGGGGTTTGGGTCGCCTTGTTGCATGTGGTCCTCTGTTGCTGTACATATTAAGGAATATGCTGGCACGAGGATTTGGAGTTTTGGGATAAGGGCTCAGTGTCTTGGGGATTTATGGGGGATGCAACGAAATCATCTGCGTTGCTGTTAAGGAGCTCAAATTAAGCTACCATAATAAGGAATTCCTATTATTTGCTATATACCCATGTTATGGAAAAACCCTAATCCCGAAATACCCATGCTATCATGACCTCATCTCAATTTCAACCCAATAATGGGGTCCTCTGTCAGGATCCCGCAGGGCTAATTTGTGGACATCCTTGAAATGGACAGAGGTCCTAGAAGAGCCTCCTCTTGGAAGTCCCATAGTTGCTCGTGTGGAGGATTCAAAAAGCTTCTTCATCACGCAGAAAAAGAAGGAGGGTCATCATGACCCGAAACACCAATGCCGAGTTTATAGTTTCCATTTTCTTTTCTGTCATCGCTATATATGCCTAAGCCCTAAGCCCTCAACCCTAAACCCTAACATAGCACCCTAGAGCCTGGATCCCAATAACCCAGGACAATGGCAGGGATGAGGAGCCCGGCCAACAATCTGGTAGTCTGGGTATGAGCATCAACCCACTGAGAGCATTGCTTTGGAGAGCGCACAGCTGACCTGAAAAAAATCTACCCTAAACCCTAAGCCCTAAATCCTAAGCCTTAACCCTAAACCCTAAACCGTAAGCCCTAAATCCTAAGCCTTAACCCTAAACCCTATAGGCCAGGTAAGGGTTCCAAATCCTCATGAGTATAATGCATGTGCTTGACTTATTGCCAATGTTATTTGAGGGTTTAGGGTTTAGGGTCTAGCATGTATCGCGTACTAAGATTATAAACGGTATCTAGAACCATAATATTGGTAATTGTAAAGTTCTACATGAAACAACTGCACTGCGCAGGTGTTTGTCGTTTACCTACCCAAGTTGTCAACCGCTGAAAGATGGGTTACACAGGGAAATAGAAATTTTGAGCCCTGATTGCCGGCCTCTCGCAGGCGTCAGGTTGCGCTCTTTGCAATGCACAGCTTAGCTTGCAGTCAGGTTTTGCTCCTGGCTTCTTTATCTGGGTTGTTATGAGGGAACTGAAGTTAAGTTACCATATTCTGGGTGCATTGTGAATAGTTGGGTTTCCTGATTAGAAGTAGCAACTTAATTGTTACAAGGTCCTTAACAGCAACCCAGTTGTCGGAGTTACCTGGCACGGAATATTCTCCGCACTCCGTCGCAGAAGCACTTCGAACCCTTTTGGACGGGAGCTGGCTACAGCAAACTGCTGCCAGCCATTTGTAAGCCCGCCGGCTTTGCATTCTGGTGTCCAGTGGGATGGAGGAGTGGATGGTTTTTTTAGTAGTCTTTTCCAAGCAGCATTCCTTTGTATGTTTATGTATGTATATGGGTGGTTTTCAAAATTATGGTCCCTTTTTGGATCCCCATTATAGTACGGCACTTAATATTGGGGGCACCCAAAAGAGGACCATAATGTTGACAACCACCCATATATGCACATAGCTATGTATTCTTTTCAAGCCTGAATAGGGCCTGGTAAATTTGGAGCCTGCATGACGCATCCCGAGAAGAATCCTATCATGCTCCCCTTAGCCCGGAACCCCTGCCAGAAACAACCTTTAGGGTTTAGGGTCTTGGGGTTTAGGGTTTAGGGGACCATGAACGTAAGCGTAAACTCTAAACCCTAACCCTCATACCTTACCGCCCCGTCACCGTGGTGCAATAGGAATAGTATGTGGCACCCTAACCCAGCGCCTACCCTGAAACTCCCCACAGCCCATGTGATCCTTGTCACCCATCCGAAAAAACCCTGTGGACCCTAAGCTCCTAAAACCCTAAACCCTGAAACCCTAAACCCTCCTGCATACCTGCTGAATGCCCGGGATGCTTTCAAGGCTGGGGAAGTCTCCCAATGCCATTGTGTTCAGGTTTTCACCCTGGGCTTCGCCCTCTCTGAGTTACACTGCTTGGGGTTTACGGGATATGTGGCTTGGGTGCCTTGTAGGATTTAGAGGTTAAGGTGTAGGGGTGAGTAGATGCACGGAGAATTTTGCTGGATCGATCGAAACATGTCATCACAAGCCTGAGCCATAAACCTTACACCCTAAACCCTAAATCCTAAACCCTAAACCTAAGTCCTGAACCCTAAACCCTAAATCCTAAACCCTAAACCCTAAATCCTAAACCACAGACCCTAATTGTTTTGGGCTTCGGCATAACGAACCGTACGCCCTAACTCCCTAAGTCCTAAGCCGCGTAAGAGCTTCTCATCTGCTTAGATTTCACACGTTTAGGGTTTAGGGTTTAGGGTTTAGGGTCTGGGTGTAGGGTTTAGGGTTTAGAGGGTTTCAGGTTTGGGGTTTAGGGTTAAAGGTTTGCGTTTGGAGTTTTGGATGTAGGGTTTAGGGTTTAGGGTTTGGGGTGTAGGGTTTAGGGGGTCCAGAAACTATCCCTAAACCCTAAACCCTAAACTATAGTAAGCCTAAGCCAACCTAGATCACTCCAGATTATCAACCCTGAGTCCTATCCGTAGACCATGATGGGGCTGTTTAAGGTTTAGGGTTTGGGGTTCAGGGTTTAGGGTTTAGGGTTTAGGGTTCATTAAACTTTTGGGGCTTGATAGGGATAAGGGCAAAGAACATGGAAACTATTCTAATAGGGTATATATTGGGGTTATTATGGGGTACATAAACTCGGATTGAGCATACCACGGGTCTATTTTAAGGAAAGCCTTCGCGCATCCTATTAGTCCCAAATTTGATTTCAGATTTCGAGATTACCGTGGAGGGCTTAGGGTTTAGGGCTATATGATCAGATGACATCAGGAGAGGGCTTCGGCGTGGGTTTAGGATGTAGGATTAAGGCTGCGATTTGAATACAGTTCTGCGGCAGCACAGGTGATGTGATATAAGACTCGCGACATTCAAGCTTTGCATTAGTGTGCGGAAGTTTTTCAGCAGCGGCCACATTGTCAGCGGTCAGTCGGATTAAAAGCCGTTTTGACATCGAACCAGGCAATCCGACACCGTATTACCCAGACGTCTGGGTGTAGGCTTTCTGCACCCAAGCCCCGAAACTTGAAGCCCTAAGCGACGCCGAAGAGCTCCTGTCGCGAGCTCCTTGCATTGTGACGCCCAAGCTCTGGAAACACTGAAATAAGCAATAGTGGTAGCGATGGGTATCGACAGTGAGAAATATTTTCATGACTATGAATAGCAATAGTGGCAACAGTAGCAATAATGGAAGGTATCATTGGAAGAGTGCCTGTGACTATGAACTGCATGCTTACAGTACACTACAGTACATTACATTACGGTACATTCCATTACATGTCATTGCACCACGTCAAATTACATACATGATGCGCATCGGCATGAAGAATATGATCTTGCAAGCGATACTTCGAGCGAAACTCCAGAATTTACAAGTGGGATTTTATGTGAAAAGGATTTCAAGCTCATTGATGCTTTATTGCTTTCTCGCGTATTTGAATTTAGCACAATTGCATGTCTTTATGTATGTATGTATGTATGTATGTAGGTAGGTGCTGTTCCCTATCTCCACAAACAATTTCTCATCTGTAGAGTTTGTCAAACTTGTGTGTTGTGTCGTTTTCGCACGGGGAGGGTACCATGGGAATTTGGGTTCCAAAGCGCTCCTCTCCGATATCGTTGTCAAAGTAGAACAGCGTGGGTTGTGGTCGTAGCCGCCGTCTTCGTTGTCGTCGTCCACTTGTTGGTGGTGGTGGTGGTGGTGGTGATGATGATGGTGATGGTGATGGTGATGGTGATGGTGATGGTGATGGTGATGGTAGTGGCGGTGATGGCGGCGGTGCCGGTGGTGGTGGAGATGGTGGCGTTGGTGGCAGGGACCTGCAGAGTGTTATTGTTGTTGTCATCGCCACAATGATGCTACATACTGTCGACGCTGGTCTGTGTAATCTTTCAACTGTTACGGAAACAGCAAAATGTCCGCGGCAGCATTAGCAGCTGAACTCATGGATTTTGTTGTTGTCATGTCAGTACGAAAGTTGAAGAATCGTTCCCTACAACATTCCTTTAATCGAGGGATTTTGGTATCCCCAACTTTGCGAACCCCAACCCCCCAAAATAGGACCTCATGATAGTCATATGATAGTCATTCCGTCCCTTTTTCGGGGGTTGGGGATTCCATCATTAGTCGTAGCCACTCCACGCGCTTGCATTCCTTGATTGATGCATTGTAGGTGCCGATGTCTCATTCCTTCAACCTTGTAACCCTTCAACACCACACGCACATTAAGCTCTAAACACTAAAATCTTAATCTCTTGGTTCTTGGTTTTAGGGTTAGGTCTTATACTTGAGGGTTCGGGGAATCGACCTATAGCATCTTGATACCTTTACGAAACCCTAAAACATTCAGGGTTCAGGGTTCGGGGTTTAGGTTTAGGTTTTAAGGGTTTAGGTTTAGGGTGTGGGTTTTGAGTTTGGGGTTTAAGGTTTGAGTTTAGGGATTAGGTTCTAGGCTACACGCCCCAAATAATCGAACTGCGATGGAACTCGTCCATCAGAGATGCGCCGTCACAATGCCCAAGTTTGATGGGAAAGTGAACTAGCCCTCCATTTTGGAGAAGCATCTTCCAGGGAAACCTGAACAATACTCGCCCACCACTGACTATAACCAAATCCTACACCCTCAACCCTGAGCCCTAACCCTAAAAACTAAGCCCAGAAACCCTAAACCCTCAAACCTAAACCAAGAAACCCTAAGCCCTGAATCCTGAACCAGATGCTGGCGACCCAGTCCACATTTGAGATCCATCGTTCCTTATGTGACACCGAACCACACCGCGCCTCTATTTTTCGAGGGGAGGAGGGCCCTGAACCCTGAACCAAGCTCCCTCGGGTCATTCCCGCCTACAGTACTTGTCCTTCCACGGGTATCACAAAGGCGCCACAGTATACATCCTATCTCCTATTGTGGTAATTGTCCCTGTATGGGGGAATCGCCCATAGCATGCTTACCGGCCTTGGTTCACATTCTCATGCTGCACAAGGTGTTGCCCGAGAGGTTCCGAAGACTCCTGAGGATTTTAGGCTGAACTCGACAGACCCTGGAGTTTTGGGTCTACACTCCTCATGAGAGACTTTTTGTCAGGCTTTAGGCCATGTTAAAGGTATGGCCGGGATATGCAGGGATCGTGTGAGGTCCCCAGAGAGATTTCTTGAGTATACCGCGTCAAGGGAGTGTTGTGGAAGACAAAGTCCCACATGAGGAGTTCGGCTGCAGATATCTTTTTGCGAGCGCAAAAGACAATGCGACCTGTGCAAGCAAGTTTGTCTCAAAGTTTGGGGGGTGCAGGTACGGGGATTCAGGTCTACATCATGCAGGAGTGCAGGGTTTCAGGGTTTCAGAGTTCAGAGTTTGGGGCTTACGGGCAGTTGCTAACTACCGTGTAATCGTTTCCCCTAATATTAAACACGTCTCCCCTTCCCCGGTGATATTAAATAATCCGGGACCCGAAAAAATGTTGAATATGGGGGGGGATTATTTCCTGAAAGAATTAGATGTCTTTAGAACCCTTTTAAACTCCATGGAAAATCAATAGTTGATTTGAGCTAAATGGAATTGGTTAATTGCATTAGCTAACGATTGAGTATTTAGCTAACCAGTGAATATTTCATCAACCGAGATTATCTATGCTGCGAGATTCTTTGATGATTATGTATGTAAATTCCCCTAATTCAGTATTAGATGGCCCCTTTTCAAAGTAAGCTTGCCCTTTTAAACGTGCTCTTTGGGAATTTTAGCTTCAGGCAACTGAATTTATCGTTTAATCTTAGTAGGGGGGATTGATTATTAGGGGGAAGGGACTACTAGTGCACTGGTAGCATACCGAGGCGAGCCATGCATCAAGATATCCAAGATTGGTGACCCTAAGCCTTAAACCCTAGACCCTAAACCTTGCATGACATGGGCTAAATCCTAAACCCTCAACCCTAAACCCTAAACCGCTTCACTGCCTGTGGATAGGGCACCTTTTGTTCGGGAAAATCATATGGTGGTTTCCATACATAGGGGGACCCTACTATAGACCAAAATACTACACGTAGTCCTTCTTATGTGGACCCCAAAAGGGTGCCCACAATTTTGGCAAAGCCCCACATAGGGTTGAGTTTGTTTTGCCTCAAGGTTTGGGTTTAAGGTATAGGGTTCAGGAGCTAGTGCTGGTGATTTTCATGATGGTTGCTATGCCTCTTCTCGCGTTCGTTGTTGGTCGTCATGCTAAGTCACTCTCCTCAGGGTAGCAACCCCCTTGGGGGGTTTTGCTCTACGCGGTGAAATTCTGTTGTGGTCCCTAACCCTAAACCCTAAACCCTCCTCCATCCAAAGGATGGCAGTCTTCATAAGACCCTTTGGGGTGGTTTATGGTTTAGGGTTTAGGGTAAATCCTGAAGCCAGAAGTCCTAGAGCCTGAGACCTTGAATCCTAAAGCCTTTAATTCCTCTGAAAGCTTAGAAACCCTAAAGCCTCAGACATTAAGACCTTCAACGCTGCACGCTGGGGCCTGAACCTTACACCGGAACCCTAAACCCTAAACCCCAAACTCTAAACCCTAAACCCCAAGCCCTCAACCCTAAACCTTCAACCCTAAACTATACCGTAAACCCTCAGACCTGAGCTGCCCCCCAAGTCTATCTCGCATTCATCTACGTCCCGTCTTCCAGACCCCTTTGGCTCAGGTCGTGAATGGGGAATAAAGGAGTGGAAAACACAATGGAATCTATCAAAGTCTTCTGGGTGGCTGTTAAGGAACTTAAGTTACGTTACTCTATTGGGGAAACCCTGTTACTTACTATATATCCCCAGTATGGTAGCTTAATTTAAGTTCCTTCACAGCAACCCAGTCTTGGGATTTTGTGGCGGTTGCCCCAGGACTCCAGTACTCCATTGCTTACCTCAAACCTAAACCCTGAACCCTACATTGATTTCCATTTACTTTTCTGTTGAACCATTCTGTCCTCAAAGCCAGCAAGTAGATAGCGTGCTTCCACCTACACCTCTGGTGACTGCGCGCGCAGGTGACTTACCTCAATTGTTTGTGGGTTATATTTTTAAGAATTCTGCAGCTCTGGGTAGCTGAAGCTAGTATGGAGGCCGCTCTAATTTGGATGGCGTATACAATTTACGTGAGCTATAGTCTACACTCCTATTCTCCCCATTAATCACCCCTTTAATACTCCCCTAAATGTTACCCCCTGTAAGGAGTTTAGACTGTCGCTCATATGAAGATACTGAACCCTAACCCTTAACCCTAAACCCTGAACCCTAAACCCTAAACTCTAAGCCCTAAATCCTAAACCCTAAACCCTGAACCCTAAACCCTAGAGGATATTGTAAGAAATTCTCTACGGTGGAAGCCACGGAGGGGTGGGGCCTCCCTGAAACCCTAAACTTTAGGGCCTTGGGTCATGGGTGAGTGCAGAGAAGACGGACCGTTACATTAGGGTTTAGGGTTTAGGGCTTAGGGTTTAGGGCTTAGGGTTTAGGGTTTAGGGTTTAGGGCTTAGGGTGAAGGGTTCAGAGTAATGTTTGCTATCCTGTTTCTTCACCGCATATGTTGTAGTACACTCACTGTATGCTATTGCGATGCATTGCCTTCACTATGTCGTGCTCTTCGTTGATCACCTCCCGTCAGACTAACCCCTAGAATGCGATATTGTCTGGGTTGCTCTTAAAGAATGTAGATGAAGTTCTGAAGTTCTACGATTATGCAAAAACCCTTCCAGTGCTATAAGCCCGTATTCTAGGCACGTAGCTTCAGTTCCTTGACCGCAACCCAGTCATTAGGGGAGGGCAAAATGCCTAAACCCTAAACCCTACCCTAGACCCTAAACCCTAAACCCTAAACCCCATTACATTGCCTGAGGCTTGACTGGATGCCTCCAAGCTCTCCCTTTTCACCAGCACTGCGCAGCAGGATCTTTGCGTGGCAAAAAAACGCGTCTTCCTGCTAGGGTTTAGGGTTTAGGGCTTCAGGACGTACCCAAACCTGGGTTGCTGTTAAGGAACTTCAATTAACTTACCATAGTGGATATATATGTATATATATATATACATAGGAAGTAATAGGTTTTCCCCAAGATGGTAACTTGAATTAAGTTCCTTAACAACAACCCGGAAGCATTATTCACCGGAACCAAGGCCGAACCCGGATCCTTTTACTTCGTCTAATGGGATTGATGGAATGGAAAAGAAAATTGAAACTACTATCATGGGTTATGTAGGGACTACCACAAGGCCATTCCTTCAGTCCTAGCTAACCAAACGCCAGCTAAATTCGCCTGATGGTTCTGATTTAGGCCGCAGTCCGAATTTGTTTTGGAGCTCTGGTCAGCACTTGGAGCTGCAGACTTCAAAACCGGGCCAGCAGATCTCAAACCCTTAAACCCTAAATCCCTAAACCCGAAACCCCTAAACCCTACACCCCTAAACCCTTAAACCCCTAACCCCTAAATCCGGAGCCTTTAAGGTTTAGGGACATAAGCTCTAAAAATTACCATCAATATATTTATTATTATCATTACTCTTATCATCATAGTCACTTATCATTATTGTTTTTATTTCTATGAGTACTCTCATAGCATATTCCTGAGAACCCTGGGCAGACCTTTGTAGTTGAGGTGGGTGTACTGCCGTGTGTGATGTTCCGATATGTCTCAACACGAATTTGCCGTGCTTGTCTTCTGCAGTTTGCAAATCAGTCTAAAGTCACACCATATTTTCGCAAGCTGCTTCGTCATACGGGTTCTGAGTGAGGGGAATGTGTCACAAGCATCAGGACCGGTAATCGGAAGCGGGGTAACTTCTCTCGACGGATACACAGCACAACCGGCTCCATCGTTGAACTCATGCTTCACATTGACGTCGTAGTTTTCTTTGCTCACGCCAAATGCACGCAGCCTCGTGCCCCAGTTGTCAAAAGCCCTCATCAATTTACTAGCTCGCCTTCGTCTGGTGGGATCATGGTCGGATTTCTTATTGTTTTGTGCTGGCTCTAAGTTCTAAGGCAGGCCGCCGCATCTCATCCAAGCCATTGTCAGACTCATGACATGCAAGTGATGTTGTGATGACCTCCAATTTGCACAGATTTTTAGTCAGTTTTCCATGCGCCAGCAAGTATTGATGGATGGAAGGCTCGTTTCTGGCTGGGGCCTTGTCTGGATCATGTTGCCGTGGTCACAGATAGCAAGCTGCACACGTGGCCTACAGCTCACACCGGTTCCCAGGCATGGGCCGCTGAGAATCCTCCAGCCAACGAAGAAGACGCCGTGCGTTCACGGGGCAAGAGCAGAGCAGGGAAGGGGACAAATTACAGTAATATATTATGGTATATTATGGTACATTATGATATATTATGTCATATTATTGGGGGCTTTGTTTCCCCATTTTCTGGTTCATCCCCTCACTTGGAATCATGGGCTTCAGCGGAAGGGCATTGCAACAGCAGCAACTCTTGAGCAGCCGCAGCAGCTGTACGCCCTCCTCAGCCTGAGCAACTTTGTTATCGTCAATGTAATCAGAGTCTTCTCTTCTTCCTTTTCCAATTTGTCATCGCCATCAGCTGTGCACCATCATCATCATCATCATCATCATCAACTTCATCTTCGCTCGGAGACAGATCATGTTGTTCCCAGTGCCCCACGATTCCAAAGTCTGGAACAAGGTCTGGAACGTCATCAATTTAGGATGGCACTTGTGCGCAGCTTGAAGTAAGCCAGGGCCAGTCTGCGGCGGAGCAAGGGCGAGGGAAGGGACCTCCACGTTTGTGATCGCTACCATGACAACTGCTGTCAGCTGTAATGCTTGTCATGACCATGACTCGCGTGTCGAGCCTTCAGCGCTGCCGCTGATGCGATGCTGAGCTGCGCATGGAAAATTGGTACCGCAGCATCGTTTCTTTTGTGCGCGTCTTTACTTCTTTGTCGTAGGTGCCAGGGCACAAATGACTTTCCCCCGCCCCACGCGCATTTTCGATACCATGTTTGTATTTGTATGTGACCCGCGAGCTTTTATGAGAGAAATATGGGAATGGGCACACCTGCTGCACTAGTCACTAGCCTCTTGCAGCCGCACCCGTGCTGAAACTCACGGCTGATGGCTGGTATCTCACATCATCCTCGCTGAAACTGGAGCCAGGCATGCTTTGTTTGGCTGTTCAGAACTGCACTCGCCAGAGGGCCACAGCAGTTTGCTTTGGAGTTGTCATGTCGCCCAACCCACCGCACACTGGTACAGCGAATGATGGATCAAATTCTTTGCACGTCAATCGGCTTTAGTTGGCCATCGGCATTGTCCTTCTCAAGACTCAGATGGGATCTCTGGGGCCGCAATGAAAGCAGAAAGATGCTTCGATTTTGACAGCTAATTGGAGCCCTACAATAATAACCACTATTCTTCAGATCTCTGTTTGGCCCAGGGTATTGGATGGGAGAATTTTTCACGCACCATCTAGCAAAGTCAGGAAGGTCAAGAAAATCTTTTGATAACCGGGAGAGTACGCAGCCAAAGGTTCCTTGTAATTTTTGGCCATGTCTTCGATTGGACTCTCCTTCTTGCGCCGCATGTTCCCACATGGCAGCGTAGATCTTTCGTATGCTGAACCCAAAATCCTAAAAGGGCACGCTATTTTGAGCTTGCTGGGTTTGTTCAATTGGCGGCCCGAACCGGTTCTCAAAAGAGCGGGGTGCCTAGTTGCCCCTGATTACAAAATGATATGGGTCCCCATGTGGAGCATATGGGGATCATATTGAGAAACCCCAATACACAGCCCTACTAGGGTCCCCTGAAGAAAGATCAAGGATCAAAACCCTAGATGCTTCTTCCTAAACCCTGAAGTCTTCAACCCCAAAACCTTGCATCAAGAACCTTCAACTCCGAACTGAAAGGAATTCAAGCCCAAACCCTAAGCCCTAGAGCCCAGTAGCTGCCACCATTTCTGGCGAGCTGCTTCATTAATACTCAGTCGTGAATGATAGTTGTACGCAACGCCAGGGCTGTTTTTAGGATCTCACCCATGGGGATTTTGAGGAGCACAAAACATAGAACATGCCATAAAGTGATCGATGATACGATACTCAAGATCTACACTTACCAAGCAGCTTCCCGCGTGCCCTCCTATCGGCTCATGCATTAGGCTGCAGCTGGTCATCTCAATGGGGGACCAACATGCACTGTTGGGGCGCTTCGTGAAGATTACTTCATGCGCTTTGAACTGGCACAGCTGGCCACAGTCCTAGACTTCGACCCTCTGCACTGAAGCCCACAGCTTTCAACCTCAAACTCGGAAGCCGAAGCCCCGAGACTTGGGTCTTCCGACAGCAAGCGAATAGACTCAGGTGTAGGGCTTAGGGGAGCGCTGCGAACCACACATTGCTCTGGAATGGACGGCTTACGTATGGCCGGGGCCTTGCATGCTGCTGTGACACTTGTGAAGGTGCCATGTACACACTACTTGCAATAATGACCCTGCTAAGGGGGTAGGGAGACGAGCAGTTCTGCCATGGATGTATGGTGTAGGATTTAGGGTTCTACCTGCACCATTTGCTGGTGGCCTGCTTGCAAGGCAAATTTGCCAGGGACCGTCGACAATGATGCAGCTGAAGCTCAAGATGCGGTGCGCCCACAGCCCCAACCTCCAACCGCCAAACCCCAAATCTCGAGTCAAAAGCCCAAGAGCCCAAACCCTGAGCTCGAAATCTGAAAGCGCTATTCGCATGCGAAACACCCCAAAACCAGGGTCAAACCCTGAGCGTCGAATACTAACCTACAAAAACCCTGAATTCGGACCTCCAAAGCATTGGTCAGGGTCCTCCAATTGCCATGAATTGATTGGGACTACAGGATCCCTTTGGGAGGGTCCTGCGAGAGGTTCCAGAAGCCTCCAAAGGTGGCCTCCAAGCCGCGAAGGAGATCTCATGTCAAGGTTTGGAGTTGACTGGGGGTTGGGGTTTGGGGTTTGGGGAAATTCGATTTTTGTAGCAGCTGCCTTGCAAAAAAAGAAGAGAAATGTGGGTGCAAGCATGCGCGATATTTTGCAGGTGCAGGCGCTTGAATGAAGCACGAGTCAGGAAAAAGAGGCCCGAGAAGACAAACGCGAGTCAGGAAAAAAAGACGCAAGTCAAGAAAAACATGAATCAGGGAATGCCCACGCGTCACGACAAGGAAATGGTACGAATCAGGAAACCTACGAGTTAGGAGAAAGTCAGGAATGGACATCTATTAAAACCACCCTTTTTCAACTTGCGAAAAGTAGGAGGACATGACAGCGGAGCGAGAGAGACAGCCGGGTACAGGCACATTTTAAACGCACCCCCTTTTCACTTTGCGACAAGTAGGAAAACATGACAGAGGTAAAGCCAGGTACAGGCATATGTTAAGTTAAAACCATGCCCTTTTCACCTTACGAAAAGTAGAAACACTTGACCGTTGAAACCAACCCGCTTTTCACCTTGTGACGCAGGGAATGTTAGGTATAGACAGCCGACGGAAAGAAAGACAGGCACAGCCATACGTTGAAACCACCCCGCTTTTCATCTTGTGACAGAGCGAATGCCAGGTACAGACATAGGGTAAATCCCCCCCTCTTTCATCTTGCGATTTGTAGAAAGACACGACAGCCTAGAAGGGGGCGTCAGGTACAGACATGTTATGCGTCAAACCCACTTTAGTTTTTCACCTTGCGATAAGTAGAATGACGTGACAGAGGGAAAGCCAGGTACAGACATATGTTTAAACCATCCTTTTCCATTTTGCGATAAGTAGGCATGACAGAGGGAAAGCAAGGTAAAGACATGTGTTATAAACACCCTTTTTTACCGTGTGATAAGTCGCACCAAACGACAGCTGAGGGAAGGAAAACAGACACAAACATACGGTGAGCTTCAAGCACGAACTCGGGCAGGTGCCGTCGTTCACCTTGGATAGCTTTCAGCTGCAGGCCGGGGTCGCCGCACCCGTGGCGCCGGGGACTGACGCGACGCTCGCGACGCTCGCGCGCCGTCCTGCTCTCCCGTATGGGCCCTTGACGCCAGAGCTCGCATGTACGCGGCTCCCATTGGACCGGCACTGAGGGCATGCTCTCACGAGCCTGCGGCGCCCTGCCTGTTGCCGAAAGCCGGCCTGCCTGAAGACGTCCGGCGCGGAGCGGCGTGGGGGGCCACCAGTGACACGTGCGCACATTTTTAAACGACGAGCTTGACAGCAGGCTCTTGCATTGCGCTGCCCAACGGCTTGTACAAGCAGACGTGCCGGTGCCGGCTCGCACGTCGGCCGGATAGTGGCCCTGCAAAAACCAAGTGGGAGGGGTGTCCGTGCCCTTCGTGGTCGGGGACGTTTTCCGCCGGTTCGTCGGCCGCACTGCCCAAGTTTTTGCGCCACAGTTTCAGCGGGCTTGTTTTCCCCACCAAAACAAGCTCAGTACCAGAGCTGGCACGGAGGCTCTCACTCGCGTCCTCGCCGCAACAGGCGAACTCAACCCACGGGCCACACACGGCCAAGGCGAGGGTGGCGAACAGGGAGATCCGCTGATGCCTGCCTTGCACGCAATTGCCCAGCAGCCGGCACTGCACGACGTCCAGGCGGCATTTCGTGAAGGTCTTGACGATACTTATGCGGTCGTCGCGCCGGAGCGTGTGAGGGAGCTGTACAGCGTGACCGCGCCGCGACATTGGGGGCACGTGCGCGGGTTGAACTCAACTTCGAAAAATCGTGCATTTGGAATGCGGCCGGCAAAACCACGAGATGTTGCCGACCTGCAGAAGGAGGGGGCCATGCGCTCTCGGTCGGGGATTGGTTGGTCCTTCCACAGCGGCAAGGCCTCGTTGTTCTGGGCGCCTTGAAGGCATAGCTGCTGCTCAAGAGTGATGAGCATGACCGGTTGTTCCAGCACATCCCTGCCGTTGAGGAAGTGCAGGCCGCCGGGCTTTTGCTCCGGCACTGAGCCTGCCCATGCGCGACTTCTGTGCTTCGCGCGCTGCAGCCCGCCAGCGGCGTTGCAGATGCGAGCGCGCCCGAGCGAAGCCGTCGCGTTTTGCCTCACGACGCTGCTCGGCTTTGCAGATGTGCCCCTGCCCTCCATGCCAGCACGAGCTGCTCGCTTCCCACTCCGCTGCGGCGGTCTTGGTCTGCATGGAACCATCGCCGACCGGCATGCGGCCTACTGGGCTTCTTGGATGGACACGCTGCCGGTCATCAAAACATCGCGGCCCGACTTGCCTTTTTTGCGCGAGCCCAGCGTTGGGCACGTGCCAACCCCAACGGCAGCAGAGCAAGCTGCCGCCTACCTCCCACGCAAAAGGGTTTGAGGGCCTTGCAGGGAAGGCTTTCGGGGCCATGTTGACCCCACCAACCGCGAAGATGAACCTGGAGATTGCCTGCGCAGCGCGCCCGCGGACGCATTTTCCAGACCCTTCACTGCGTCCTGAACGCTGCTGCTGTCGCAGGCTGGGCGCCATGCGGCGCGGGTCCTCACAAAATCGGACGGGCTCGCTTGTTTTCCTGTCCTCCTCCTTCGACAGTGGCGCTTGCCGCCGCCGCTCAGCCCCAGCCACTGTTCCTGCCGCGGCGAACTTGATGCACATGTAAACCACCGAGCGTCTTGCATCGCGCCAGGTGCCTCACGGGCCTTGCCCCAGGAGCATTCGGGAGGGGAGCGCGTCATCGCGCCTTTGCCAGGTGTGTGTGTGGGGCGGAGTGTGAGGCTGGCAGCAATGAACCCCCACTGGCCAATCCACGACGCACAACGCATCGAGCTCGTTTGCAACAGGCTGCCGCTCTAGCAGGGCACGCGGGTTCCGGTTGATGCCACCAATGTCACGTCATCATGCATGACGGAACGCGTCACGCCTGAGCAGGCGATGTGCCTAGCGCCCCACCCCGCAATATTATAGGCATTGCAAACAATCGCAGTCACGTACCCGGAGCTAGGCGGTCTCGCCCCAGCTGCCGGCGTCGAGGTTGGCAAGCACTGGGCTCCGGAAACCGCAGCCTTCCTCCGCATGCATGCGTGTGCGCGTGCGGCAAGGGCACGTCCTGCGCGCGGTCCTGCTGTGATGAGCCCGTGGGTCCACCGCTGAGGCGGCATCATCTCCGTGGCTGCTTGCCACGTCGCTCTTCGAGCTGCCTGGCAAGCTCACGACAGTGCCGGTTTGGCTTGGCGCCCGTTGGCAAAAAGGGCCGGTGGAACGACAAAATGAAAACCAGGTATGGGGCTGGTGATCATGAAGTGCCAAGGACAGCCAAGTAACACGCCCTGTTGCAACCACCCGTTTTTGTTTGCGGGACGAAGAAAGCAATGACAGAAGCAAAGCTAATTACGGGGTGGGTGAATGAGTGAGTGAGTGAGACCTACGTGCCGGCAGGCAGCCGAGAATAAGGAAGGCATGGCAATCGCGGGAAAAACCAAGTACGGAAATGTATTAAATCAATCTTTTTTCCATTTTGTGGAGCGAGATGGACACGACAGCTGAGAGGGGGAAACTGGGCACAGACGTGGGTTGAACTTTCACCTTGCGATAAGCATGAGAGCTGGAGTGGGGGCGGTCAGCGCATTTCACGATATCAGCTATGTCCATAAACCCTGATTTTCCACCACTTTGCATTACACTCTTCCCGACAACCACCCCAAATACGCCGCGAGGGACCGCGCTTTCCCGATCTTTTTTTGCAGAACCTTTGCGTAACATTTGCGCAGCCTTTGCGTGACGTTCTCATAACTTTCGCGTGGCGGGTGACAGTGGCGGGGCAGTCGAAGATTTGTTTGCCTTTTGGATGACGCGTGGTTACGCGTAACTTTTGCGGTGCTTTTGCGATGACCTCCAGGGTTAGGCAACCCCCCAAGAGTCCACGGTCTTCATGGGCACAGTTTTGCTCGCCGCAGACTCTGGAGAAAATAGGGAAAGTTTTGCCTTTTCCCGCCCCTTTTCCCCATTCCCCTTTTCCCGACACACGCCTTCTCTTTTCCCGACTCCCTTGTTTCATTTCGCAATGAGCAATGCGTGGGGGAAACGCCGCACCTTTTCCCCACTCACGTTTTCCCCTTTTCCCGCCTTGCGCGTTTTTTCCCAACTCACGTTACCTTTGCCAGCGCTTCGTTCAGGGGATGATCGCTGAAGCGCAAGATCCAAGCAATTTCCTGGTTGGCATTTCCAGCCAAAGCTACCAGCCAAACCCGGTGCAGCCTTCAGTTCCAGATGCACTTCTCGTTTGTGTCATTCTGGAGCTTTAGCTCCTACGGCCATGTGGCAAACCGAAGCCGGCTGAACTTAGACGTGGAGCAGCGGCGCAGCTGAGGTGATGACGTTGAGGCCCAGCTGCGTTCCCAGCCGGAGGCCATGGGACTGAAGGAAATGAACATTAACATCTAGTCAATGTATGTGCATGGCTACAGGAGGTGTGTCATGCCTTTCTGACATGATGGTTTTGCTAGAGTTTCATCCACCTTTTGCAGCGATGCATTTCTTGTACAGCTAGACCGCCTGCTGTAGCAAGAAGCCACGGGCAGAGAAACACGTAGCTGGACCAGGGGTGAGCCGTCTCCAGCCTTGGTCCGTTCTGTCTGCAAGACCAGTGCTGCCTGCGCAGGCATATGATGGAGGATTCTGTGGTAAAGTGTAGGGATGCAACGGATGCCTTTTATGCCACTTCCATGAAAGCTGCCCACTGCGTATGTCACCGAATATAAGATGGAACTCAATCATCCCCTGTAGGTCTTGACCATTGGGCCTTTTTTGGTGGTCCCCCTGTTTTGGGAAATTGCCATATGATAAGTTACACCGACAGAACGGTTGAGTCTGGGTTCGATGCGTCGAGATTTCATTTGAGCACGCGACATCGAAACTCACGAAATTCCCAAATGACCTCTACCTGGACCCCAAAAGTAGGTAAACTAATAGCCCAAACCCCTCAAAAATGGCCAAAGATGTCATTATTCTATATACTTTTGGGGTTCAGGCCGGACAAACCTCGGGTCTGCAAGATTCTGAGGGTTCCAAGAGAACTTGTCAAGCGGAATCACCTTAAAAGCTGAAGTAAGGCCTACCTTCCCACCATCGGCCTTTTGCCCTTAGCCTCGGCTCCTTGGGTAATACCACGTTTCACTCAGGCTTGAAGGGGCCTCAAGCCTCAAAAAGCCTCAAACCCTTCAAGCCTCAAATTTCCCAATCTGGGGTCCTGCGTCCGTCACCCGAATGCCGGCACCGGCAGTGATGCCCTGCTTCGCAGCCTGCTTAGCAGCCTGCTTTCACCCTGGGTCTGTGCCAAAATCAAGGTGACCAGTTTGCCTATGTGGTAGTCAACATGGGGTCCTACAGTCCACAGACGGTGTTTGGCACATGCCCGCCTCACCATCCTGAGATTCGGGCTTCATATTTAGCAACAGGATTTGAGTGAATAAGCACCTCCTGGATTGTTGAATGTCGAGCTTGCCTTCTGCGCTGCCGCTGATGCGGCAGAAGCTGAGCTGCACACGAAAAATTGGTACCACGGCATCGTTCCTTTTTTGCTCGCCTCCCAATTCATTGTCGCAGTTGACAGGATATAACTGGCCCCGCCCTCTCCACACACATCTCGAAAATACTGCATCTGTATCTGTGTCTGACGCGTCCGCAAGGGTTTTGTGTGGCAAACGTGCAAATCTATTGGATTAGCTTCTCTGAGCTGCATCTGAGCACCATCTTTGCTGAATACTGAAGCCAGCAACCCTCTACTGGTACAGCGAATGATTGTCAGACCCCTTGCAAGTCTCCTGGGAGGAACTTTGTTTGGGCCTGCGTGCGCAATCATTTGAATACAGCTGCCCCGTATCGCATGTTCTTTACCAGAACCTAGATCCTAGATCACATCAATAGCACAACACTCGCACGGCGCCCATTTCAGAATCTTTCAGAAATATGCCATTGTCTTGACACTTACTCGAATTCTTACATTCTCAGAGGGGCATTCTTCAAGTGAAGAACCAGTAGAACCTATACTTGACGCAACTCTGGCGCACAGCGGCGTCAGCTAACTTTGCAAGAGGTGTTTCCTTTTTCTTAGTTCTTCATGCGATGTGCTGAGTTTATCTGGCATGTGTCTGGCATGTGTCGCTTCACTGGCTATTCCAGTATTTGGTGTGACTTGTTCGGCTCTGCTTACATGCTCCATACCCCAAAGTAGAAGCAGGATCTTCCGTGTAAGGACCCTCGGATTCAAAAGCGCCCATCAATTTAAATCGGCAAGGATTCAAGGGATCAGGGCTTTTAGGGCTTAGGTTTTAGGCTTAGGGTTCAGGGTTTAAGGTGTGGTCAGGGATTCAAGGGATTCTTGAATATTAAGGCTTGGGTGATAAAACTCATTCAGGGATTCAAGAGTTTAGGATTAGGCCTTTTAGGGCTTGGGTTTAGGGTGTGAGAGTTCAAGGTTCTTTTGCCACCCCTCTTTCCAAACTGCTTGGGTGTGACGTCAGGGGTTCCTATTTAGACCCTCAACCCGAAACTTCATAGAGATTTGGATTCAGGGTTTGGGGCTCTGGCTTTGGGTTCAGGCTTTTTACATCTTCAGCTTTCGGCTCCGGCTCCCGCGCAGGGATTCCAAATGGGGTTAGCTCCGACGGGAAGAATATAGGTTTTGCAAACCTACGTTCTTAAAGGCATCCAAGTGCTTGGGGTAACTTACACAAGTGGTTGACCTAAGTCTCTTTGCCAAAGCCACTTGAAGATCCTCCAGGCCTGAGTCCCTTTGTGGCAGTGATTAGCATGCACAATGTTTTCACAGGGTTTGATCCCATCGCAAACGCCAAATCCTGAAACACAGTTGAGCACAGAAGGGAGGAAAAATCCTGCCGGAGTCCTAAACACTGAACATTTGAAAAGCCTTGAACTTGTAATCTCAAATAACTCTCTCTCGCTTGAACCTTGAGCCGTACTGTAAACCCTGGAAGCTGCCACCGGTTCTGCAAATCATCTCTCTTCTCCTTACTCCCCTTGGGTAGTTCCTTAGTCTTTTGTTTTTTTGGTTTTGGTCATAGTCTCACAGGACCCCCCAGGAGACTAAGTCTTTTGATGCATTCTGAGACGATAATACGTCCCCTAGGAAGTATTGAGGGCATGGTTTGTTCGTAAGTATGATTGGGCGGATGCTGCGGACCGCATGTCGTGGTGTCAGCCAGTTTCGCAGCAGCCAGATCTGCACGTACTAAGTGGGGCTTTCCAAAAATTTGGGGTACCATTGTGGGCGGTCCCTAACATATAAGGTTTAGAGAAACTATTTTGGGGTCTATATGGGGGTCCCCCTGTTTTGGGAAATTACTAAAACTAAGCAGCTGCTTTTTGTTCCCTCGCATTGGCTGCAACCAACATTTGGGATACGTTCGGTTTCTGGGCCCCTACTTCTTGACATGAGGTTTCTTGCGTAGTGGCTGGTACAGCAGCCCGCCTTCCCAGACGCGAAGCCCTGAAACCGTAAGCTTCAAGTCTCATTGCAGGGTCAAAACGAGCCCAACCCAGCATCATGACCTGCAATGTGTGCAAAGATAAGCCCAAGAATTACAAGAAAGAAAGTGATGAGAGTGTCCAGCCCCTGAGTATCTTCTTTTGGATCCTGAAATGAAGGCTACTAAACCCTAAGCCCTAAACCGTGTGGGCAGTTCGGGGCTGTCATTTTGAGAAGCGCTGCTTTCCCAGAATCCTTCCGGTGCATTTGCATGGAGCTTTGATTGGGTGGCCGTTTAGGAACTTACCTGTCGTTACTAAACTTAGGGAACCCTATTAGATTCTTACTATATATCCGTTTTCTGTCTATTGAAATCGAATTCCTCAACAGCAGCCCAGTCGATGTAGCTTCGTGCTACGAGCCCCTAAGAGCCGCCTGCACCCTTTCTTTCTTTCTTTCTTTCGACCGCAAAGGAACATAGTCGGCTCCTGCCTCTGAGCGGGTGGGTGCTTTGCCTCGTTTTGTTTTGGCCATGGGCAAACCTAAACTACACAAAACGCTGCAGTTGCACGCGCAGCCTTTTGCCCCTCAGAATTTCAGAAGCCCGCATTAACTCACGCACGTGCCTTGTCCGGTGGGATGATGGTCCGGACTCTTGCTGTATTGTGTGGGCTCTAAGGAAAGCTGCGACATCCCATCCAAAGTCAGACTCACCACACGCAAATGATATCAGATGATCCAATAAATGATGTTGCAATGGCCTCGCCCAAATTTGCAGAGCGGTTGTTGGTCAGTTTTCTTTGCGTGGGCAGTAGTTGCTGGATGGAAGGCTCGTTTCTGGCTGGGGCCTCGTTTGGATCATGTTGCCGTGGCCACAGATAGTCCCACGTGCGGCCTACATATCGTGCCGGGTCCGAGGCGTGTTTGCCAGGGGCCGTTGAGAACCCTCCAGCCAGCGATGAAGATGCCGTGCGCTCATGGAGCAAGCACATGGACGGGGAGTTAGAGGTGCTTTCCCCATTTCTTTAGTTCGGCTTTTAACTTGGTATGATGGGCTTTAGCAGAAGGGTACTGCAAAGGCAGCAACTCTCGAGCAGCTGCAGCACCGGGCCACTGCTCATCACTATCACCATAGCTCGCAGATAGGGCATGTTGTTCCCAGTGCCACCCCACCCAAATTCTGTAATTTCATCAATTTAGAGCTGCACCTGTGCGCAGCTTGAGGTAAGCCAGGGCCGTTCTGCAGTGCAGCAAAGGCAAGGGAAGGGACTTCCGCTTTTGATATCTGCGGAAATGTGATAGCTATCACCCTTGTCATGATCATGACTCCTGCTTTGATGCTTGTGGGTACTAGGCACAGAGGATCTGTGGTAGCTGTTGCGTGGCAATGGTCGTCTTTGCGCGAGGCAGAGGGATGCGGAGCCTGGGAGATCAGAATCACCACGACAGCCGATGAGATCCTTGATAGGCGAGCCGCAGCGTTTGACTGTTGCAACAATTGGGTTGCTGTCGAGGAGCTTGAATGGCAGGAAGTTAGCACAATATGAGCATAATATGGAGAAATAGAGAATGTTAAGGTTCCCTACAATCGTAGCTTGGATTTAAGTTCTTTAGCAGCAGCCCACGCAGCGGGTGTCAACTCTCAGCCTTTCACCCAAGCTCTACACCCTGCACATAACATTCCACGGACTCCACCCTGAAATCCCAAACCCTCAGCCCCAAATCCTCAGACGTAGAGTTTTCGAGTCTACGCCCCGCATCCCCCCCCATACCTTGACTTCCATGACTTCCCTCAACCATCTTCCGCCCGCCCTGACGTTTTTCATGTCCAATCCCTTGTCGGTCTCTTCATAATTCGTTAGATTTCCAGGCCTTCAACCCTAAACCTTAAACCCCTGGTTCAAACCTGAAACAACCCTGAACCCTAAACCTGAAACCGTGCATGTACCACTGTTTAACTGCTGGCAGGCGGCATGGCCCAGGCGTGCAAGGAGCTCGTCACTGCAAGAACCCAGGCCTGGAGCTCTGGTTTCGGGTTTAGGGAGTTTAGGTTGTAGGGTTTAGAGGTTTAGGGTTGAGGTCTTTAGGGTTTAGGGAGTTTAGGGTTTGGGGTTTAGGCTTTAGGGTTTGGAGTTCAGAATTTGGGGGTTGGACTCGACGGATTTTAGGCTCGCTGCGAAATCATGCAGTTTGGGGATCAGAGCTTTCTTGCACGTTGTTTTTGACGCTGGTGTTCTTGCCCAGACATCTGCGCTTCATCGCTTAGAGCTTTAAATCAAAGCCATGTACCCTCAAGCGGGTGAATTTGGCCGTCAGTTTGATGAAGCTGAGCCTGTTATCATGGCATTGTTCTGGCTCTCGGGCTTGTGGTGACTCTGTATGTTAAGCTGCGTTTTTCTCGTAGGCAGCAAGAGTCCAGTGCTAAGTAGCAAGTCGTTCTGGAGGTCAGCTCATCTGCACAACCTACTATGTAATTTCAAGGTTTTGTTGGGGAGGACTGCCTTGAATTCACAGGGTTTGCATGTTCATGCAGAGGTACAGCAGCTGGAGACATCGGTGCGGGCTGCGCGCTCGGATGTTGTGAGGCTTTGCAGTTACATTTAAGAGTAGCTAGCAGGTACCCTTCTTGCACATTTTCAGGTAGACTGTTGTTGTTTCTAGTGGCTTGGCAGGGTTCCATGGTCTTCAAATCCTAAGTCCAAGTATAGCCTTAAATCCCTAAGCCCCCAAAACCCTAAACCCCCAAACCCCTACACTCTAAACCCCAAAGCCCTAAATCCCTAAACCCCAAATGCCATAGTCCTGAGTCAAGACCCTTATAGACCTGTCGACTTCAGGATGAGGTGGCCCGACAGCGGGAGCGCTGCTCCAACTTCGAGGCCAGATTGAACCACCCGAAACCCAGCATTTTCATCTTTAGGAGAACTGTAGTCTAAACTCCTTGAAGAGGGGATTATATGAGGGACTTTATAGGGGACTACTTTTGGGGTTGTCAAGGGGGATGCCGAGAGCTTAGATTATAGCTCACGTCAGCTACTGTCAATATGAGGCCTATCAATCAAGGGACACTTAACAGTGGACCTCAGGGGTCCCCCTTGTGGTCTAGTCTAATCCTTTAGCTAGTCCCTACTAAGGAACCCATGTCCTGAACTATTTGGGAATTATTGACTGTAGCCCGCCTAAATGTTCAGTTCAGAGGGGAAGTGTTGGAATGATAGGCCAACTACGCTGCGTGAAAGACCTACTATTGGCATTGGCGGAAAAACCTTTGTAAACGACTTCGTGACTCGACTTGCAAGTGGAGCATGTTACCTTTTGCATGAGGATAGTTGGATCCCACAGTGCTCAGCCCAACAGCTGGGGAACGCCGCTCTGGCCGACCGTTGGTATTCGAGTGCTCGTAGCGGTAGTGCGTTTCGGGCTTAGGCTGTAGGGTTGAGGGTTTAGAGTTTGAGGCCATTGAATTTTCATTGGGGCGTCCCAGCAACACCCTCGACCAAGGCAGTGCGTTTTTGTTTTGCAGGAATGGGCATTTTGCAAAATAGCCCTCATACAACCCGTTAAGAAGGAAACTCCGAAATAGCATTTGCCACATGTGCCGGCCTTTGCTAAGCATAGAACAAGGCTGATGCCCCCAAAACGCTACTTGAGCAAGCAATGCCACAAACCCTGCGCCGTGAACCTCATGGACCCAAACCTCAAACTTAAACCCTAAACCCAAATCCTAAACCCTATAAGCCCTAGACCCAACTCCTAAACCTTAAGTCTTACAAACCCTAAACCCAAAGCCCAATATCCCAAGAAGTCGCAGGCACGAAGTCGGGACGCGTCCCAGGCAGGCCCGAGGATGAAGCAGCGGTATGCCTCAAACAGAAAAAGCCATTCGGCTCCTTCTTGGGCGATTCTCTTTATATGGGGGCCTTAGGGACCTTGGAAAGATATATAGGGATTGGAAGAATTGGGGGCCCTTAGGGACCTCAGGAAGTTATAGGGATTGGGAAGAGATTTGGAAGTCCTTGTTGGCAATGGCGTGACACTCCGAGCTTACATGGCAACTCCAACATGATTTGATGAGGCTACTGGTACCAAATTAAACAGGCTCAGCGACAGTCAGCGCGCAAGAAGCGCACTGAGATGTTTTAGACGTGGATGCATGCAGCAGGCGGCGTAAACCTCGTCCTTTTTGCTCCAGCAGGCACTGTTTCAAATGGCGCTGAGCGAAAGGCGAATGTCATACGCCCTTTGTTT
This sequence comes from Symbiodinium pilosum, assembly GCA_905231905.1. Taxonomy (NCBI): domain Eukaryota; class Dinophyceae; order Suessiales; family Symbiodiniaceae; genus Symbiodinium; species Symbiodinium pilosum. The sequence goes on from CAJNIZ010044479.1 coordinate 35,836, forward strand.
TGAGGTCGGCGGGGGTGGTTGGTCCTTTTTACACCCGGCGTTGCGGGCGCAGCTGCGGGAGCAGGAAAAACATGTCCTCTTTGTTCGATGTTGGAGGAAACCCGCGTTCTCCTTTGGAAGTTGGAATCTTTTGCATCCATTCTCTCCTCACCTTTTCGACGTCAAATCCATCGCCTGATGTGTTTGCTTGGCTGCTCCTGGCAGCGCGCAGCTTCAGCAAGGGAAGTCCGGAATGCCTTCCAAACCTGCCGCGTTTTTTCTGGTATCTCCTGTTATTCTGAGGATCAACTGACCCTAAACCCTAAACCCATTTC
>CAJNIZ010044479.1:36187-49876 GCA_905231905.1 Symbiodinium pilosum
GGGGGGGGGGGGGGGGGGGCGGAGATGGTCTTTGCTATGGGACAGCTGTGGTGAGCAATGAAACTTTCTCCATAGAATCCAAGGTGGGAGCCATCTGCTCCCTCACCAGGTGAGTGCTCCATGTATTGAAAACAACCCCAAGTCTGCCCTGTAAGGCGTAAGGTTTGGGGCAGGAGGACACTCAGACTTACTTCTGACCGCTTATGTTTTTGGAGAATATTTGCAAGCTTAAAAAATACCGGGAAGGAGCGGCTTGAGTGTCTTGTGCAAGGTTTCACCTGCAGCTATTGCAGAGCTGAAGGCTTCGCAGGCACAGCGGCCGTGCACCAATGCCTACGGAGATCTGGGGTCAGTTGGGCATGTGCGGGGCAACATCGTGCAATCTTGTTAGATAAGCAAATTCCACCATTCGATAATGTCGGACAGAGCCTATCGAAGAATTACTGCCAGCAATGCTCTCCGGATTTGAAGGGTTTTCTGGCTTGTCATGTCTGACTTCAGTAACTTCACGTCGTCTTGTGCAATGATGCATTAACGAGACTTTGGCGCCTGATCTGCTAATTGTTGCAAGCACCAACATCTTTTCTAGAATCTGTTGCGCCATGTTTGTCGAATAGCCTTGGATTCTCCTATATTCTCCTAGCCATGCGCAACACATCCACCGCTGTGATGGGATGCCGGTATGCTGGGAGGAGTTCACATTGTCAAATTAGAGGGGTTCCGGAACTTCTGAGGCGCTTCAAAGGGTACTGCAAGCGTTCGGAGGATTGTGTGACCTTTTAGGTTGGTTTACGCATTTTTGGTACGAAGTTATTTGTAGGCTGAAGGGTATGCTTATGGCAAGACTACGCAGACTTATACCGCTGTGTCCACTAGACACATTGGCGGGATTGGGGTGCCCTAGACCCGAAACCCCAATTCACCCCTCGGCCCCCTCTAAACCCGAAACCTTAACCGTTAACCCCTAAGCCCTCTCAACCGCCGCTGACTATATGCATTGGCGCTCTAGCCACATGACACGGCCTCCCAGGAGTTTTGCAGGGGTTCCGCTCTACATGCTGAGCCAGGTCTTTAAGGGCGGTCTCATGTGGACGGTCGGAGTCCTGGATTCTCGAAGCTTACTTAGGTCCTAAACCCGAACAGGAAGAGGTTTGGGTGGTTTGGCTGGCTGGGACCGGCCAGGGTCAGGCAAGAACAGCATGTCGCACAGCGCGATGCACTCGAAGCGATTATGTGGCTTGACGACTGCTTTAGCGCCTAAACCCATAAAACCTAAACCCCAAAAACTGCACCCCGAAACCGTTCACCGCCAACCCCTAGATCAAAAATGAAAACCCTGAACCCTGAACCTCCGCCCCCCCAAACCCTCAAACTTATGAACCTTATCCCGTAAGCCCTCAATCCTAAACGAAAAAAAGAGGTGGCGCAAGAAAAAAGAAATCGAGCGCCACCTGATGCAGGAAGCCATCGCTGCAGAGCTGAGGGCTTCTCAGGCGCCTGGGTTGGTACCTAAACTTCGGATTGAGGGATTTAGGGGCTAAGGGTTTTAGGGGGGTATATAAGGGTTTAGGGATTTAGGGTTTAGGGTTTATAATGGCTAATTTTTAGGGCTGATCGTTCCGGGTGGCAAGAACATTGTACTTGCTAATTTTGTACCCTTTTTTTCCTTTCTGCAGTTGGGACGGTTTGTAAGAAAACGCATCGCCACCGCGGGCACCAGCGCTGGCTGTTTTGTATCCCTCTTCCTTCAGACGTCAGTTAAAGCTTCTGATTATGGCTTTGAGTGATTCGTGCCAGGCTACACAAGAAGCGAGGGCTGCAGAGCTACAGGCGTCCCAGGCACCTTGCAGCAGTATACCAACGAATATGAGGTCTTGGGGTGGAACGTCTTATTATCTATTGTCTTTAGGACAATCTGGGTGATGTGTGCATTCTGAATGATTTAATATGTACGGCCGCCGACTGAAGTGTCAGTAGCGGCAATCAATGCTTTCCAAAATTTGATGCGACTTTTGCGTTGGTGGCTTCGGTCTGAACCCATGTTCTCACCTTTGTTACTTCAAGCGCTCTCTGAGATTGTTTAATGTAAGCCTAGCTAGAATTACTCAGCTGGAGGTCTTCCTGTCCGTTCTAGTACGTGGTACGGCCTCCAGACACTGTGCTTCGTCTAGTCGTGGGTTGTCTTGTGCACTCACAGCACTTTTAGAGCGTTGGTCTCGGCATAGGGGTTTGGTGTGAATAGTTCTCAGTAGTTCCAATAGGTTTGAGACCGTTGCAGAGTTTGGCAGACAGGGCTTAGGCAATTTCTGGCGTGATGAAGGGTATCTCATGGTCATTGTCATGGCAGGACACCACTGTTCCAAACATGTTCCTGCAGGAATCGATGGCCGCGGAGCTGAAGGCATCCCAGGTGCCAATGGCGGTACTTGCGCGTATTTGTGTTATTCCGCTGCCTTCTTAACTAATATGGTTTTGAAGAAATCCTCGCTCAGTCGCCAGCACTCGTCTTACTTTCCGTGAACGCAAGGTTTATGCCGCGACAGTGCATACGATTGGTGTTTGCTGTTTGTATTTGTCGCGCGGACATTGTTTGGGTGTACATTTGCATTTGAAAGCTGTTTCGGGTGTGCATCTGCATTTGACAAAAGGCAAGCAAGGATCTTGGCTTGATGGCTGTTAACATAGTTCATTATGTTGCGGATAGCCATGTCGAAGCTTCGTACGACAGTGCTAGCGCCCGCTGAGCCACACTGGATTGCAACTTGGTGTAGTTCATAGTTTGTTCCCTGTTGGAGCCCCACGTCCGTTTCTTGTATAATCGTTCTTATATACGTAACCTTGACTAATGATATATTATTGCTATTATGATTCATGATTAATATATCGCCAATATTCCTATGTTATTTCTATAGGTCAGTAGATTAAGATCGCATAGCTGCTACATTATTATCATTCTACTGCGTTGTGTCACGGAGACATCTTCCCTACACCCTAAATCCTAAATCCTAAACCCTACATCCTAAACCCCAGCCACGGTGACATTCTGCAGAATCTGGTCTTAGCCTTCTTTCTCCCATTGGCAGCACGCCTCCCGACTGGACCCAAAAGGATGATAACCGAAGGCATTCAGGGCTAGGGTTCCCAAAATTAGGGGTGTCATTTTGGGGGTTCCAATAATCAGGAGTCTCTCATGTGGGGTCTTTGTTCGTTTCAGAAAGGAAGGTACCATCCAGGGCAGGATTATGACAACAGCTCTTCTTGAAGCCTGCATTCAGGCCTGAGGCCCCAACATCTTGAAGCTCACATGGCAGCTACCGTGTTTTTGCAGCATGGTTGCAACTTTTGTGAGGAAACCATCGTCGCAGACTTGAAGGCCATTCAGGCCAAGGGGGCTGATACTAGCGCACATCAATGCATACTTATGTTCCTGTCTTCATCCTCCATTCTCTCAGAGCTCGGAGGTACTTACCTACTTACCGTCATTTAGGTCTTTGACATCTTTGCACCTTCGCTCCAGACTCTTCGATTGAATCTGGGGCCCACGGGCTACTGCGACGTGCAAGACGACATGTTCTTTTGATGATGCACAAAGAAGCTGTTGGGGCTGGGGCAGGAACCTGTAGGGGCGAGGATCGTTTGCTAACATACAAGTTCCTGTAAGGCATGCCACCGCCATCCTGATGCTTTCGCCCCCATGTCTTACATCGGCATGGTGTCGGTGCCAGGCGTCGCAGGAGACGATGGGCGCTGAGCTGAAGGCTTCGTGGGAGCCCGGGATGCCTTGCTGCGCCATCTCCTAAACATTCCTGAGCAGTTGGGCTGGATGAAGTCAACGGCGCTGTACCTGCAATGGTGTCCCCAGCTTTCTGTCAGAGCTCAGAGGTACTTACCTTCATATGGTCCTTGACGTCTTTGCACCTTCGCCCCCTCCTTTTCGATTGAATCTGGGCCCATGAGCTACTGTAAAGTGCAAGACGGCATGACCTGATGATGAGCAAAGAAACTGGTGGGGTTGGAGCAGTAACCTCCAAGGGCGAGGATCGTTTGCTGACATACAAGTTCCTGTAAGGCATGGCGCCACTGATGCTCTTGCTGCCGTGCCTTACATTATCACGGCGTGAGGGATCTGTGCCAGGCGTCGCAGGAGACGATGGGCGCTGAGCTGAAGGCTTCGTATGAGCCATGGATGGCGTGTTCAGATGATTTGGATGCCTTGTTGCGCCATCTCCCAAACAGCTGTCTTGCATGAAGTCCATGCAACGGTGTCCCTGGTTTAATGCCACGCAACTTGTATTCTTAGATGTTGAATTTTTGGCTCATGCCCCATGATGGCGATTTCGGCCGTCAGGTTTTTGTCGTGCCTATAGTGCTTGTCTTTTGTCCGGTCTTGGGCCAAACGCCAACCAGCCCAGATCTCCACGTCTTGTACATGATTCGAAAACTACTGCATGTTGCCATGTGTGTTGCAGGAATCGATGGTTGCGGAGCTGAAGGCTTCCAAGGTGCCCTGGGGCAGTACCGTTGTCAACTTTGCTTTGCCGTTTTTACGTAACAGGTCGACCGGTTATTAACTCGCGATTGGCACGCTTGTGCCGCTGGATTCGGACCCAAAGACATGCGGACATCCTGACCATGGGGTTCGGCCTTAAACCCAAAACCCAATACAGAACCGCAGCCATAGATGGCAAGCCTATGCATGTGGGAACTTTTGAGCAATGAAGGCCTATAGGGACCTAGGGAGATCTAGGGACTCTGAAAAAATCCTGGGTGTACCCCAGAGGAATTTTTGAGACACTAAGCTGAGAAACTCTTAGCGTCCCAGACGTCAGCACTGCAGAAGGCATCGCGGGACGCAATGGCTGAAGAGCTGAAGGTGGGTCCGTACGGCGTTCCGGAGTGTCTCATGCCTTGGCAATTGCGGGAGTTTGGTATAGTAAAGCCTCACAGAATATTACAGTAGGAATACGTTGGGTTTAGGGTTTAGAGTCTTAGGATTTCGGTGTTATTGCAACTTGTTTGGTTGCTTTCAAGGTTCCCCCCGCTGCCCACCGACTTCCTCCCCTGCCATGTGCATCAAACGTGCTCTCAGCTCTTTGGGTAAAATTGCTCAAAGAGTTGTTGCTTTCAAGGTATTGCTCGCTAAATCTGGAGTTTGTCTTTCTTTTTCCCAGACTTTCTCATGGCCAACGCTACTTCTAGTTGCCATCGGTTGTTCGGCATAAAAGATGATGCTCTGTTCTTCATGCTTCTTCGTCACTCGGTTATCAGCTCAAGACTTATCCCCTATACGAAAATCCGCGAGCTGCTTTTTTTGCGTTCGTTTTTGAGTAGAGGGCCCTGAAGGCCACGCTGGCAGGGCTTCTGCAGCAAAAGGCCTGGAAGCTTGCAAGCAGCTGCATGGCAATTGCCTGGTCTGATGCTAGTCCTCCTGTGGAGGCTGAGACTCTGCGGGGCACGGTCGATACTCTTAACAACCCTGCCTTTGAATCCTGCAAGGCTGAAGGCACCTCCAAAGGAGGCATGCCAACCGCCAAGGCCAGTTGCCTTCTGTTTCGAGGAAGATCCTCATGAATGCGTTGTTGCGACAGCGGCATCAGGACGAGTTTTTCATGTTGGACTGCGGAGCTGCAGACCCGACGCAGCCTTCGGAGAAGGAAACCACATCACAGCGGTTCGACCATCGCCGCTTCTTCTCACTCCGAACGTCTTTCTGCTCCTTTCAAACAGGACAGCGCGGCTACTTCCGCAGCGCAGGCCAAAGAGAACGTGAGGGTAGAGGAGCTCAAGCAGGACCGCATGGATGGGGCTGGGATGAGTGCAGCCCAAGTCCTCAGTAAGATGCTGTGCTTGATGCAGATCCTTCTCAGAAGTCGGTGTCCCTGTGCGCCATCTGCTATTACCCAGAAGGAATTGTTACTTGCGCTAAATGACGAGTCGGGAACGCATTGCTGGCGAATTCAGGGCTTCAAAGCTGGTCTTGCCCGCAAACTTGCAATTCTTTTCTGATATTCCAGTGCCCTTGCTTGCAGGAATTGGCCGGAAGAGTGGACGAAGAGAAGGCCAAGCCGAGTCAGAGCAGTCCATGCTGCGAAGATGCCTGCTGACAAGCCATCCTTACTGGGGGTCAGCAGGGCATACCGGAATGTAAGTATGATCCCTATGTAAACCCTATATATATATATAACATGTTCCCTTATTCTTCCTTACTAACCCCCAGCAAGCATTGCGATGCTGTGGTTTCAGGTGCCCAAAGGTCTCCGAGTCCAAGACCTGATTCAGTTTGTCAAGGCCTTCATTTTACGCAGCGTGGACGCTTGCAACTTCTCTGTAGGGTTGCCGAAGCACACCGAAAAGTCATTGATAGGCGAGCAGGCTGTTCCCTGGCCTTTGCAGGACAACTAACAGTGGCTGGAAGGCAAGTCGTCGCGCCCTCCCGACCCAAAGAATCCTTGACCCGGCCTCGGCAAGCAGTAAGTGACCTCCAAAGCATCTTGAAAGTCAGTTCGAGCTGTGAGCGATATCCCATCTCATCAACTTTGAGGCCGGGAAGAACATGTACGATGTGTGCCCCGAGCGCATCATGGTGCCTGGCCCAGTGGTCGAGGCAGAGTTTGTGTACAGTGCACTCAGTGCACTTGGTTCAACGAGAAGAAGGGACCGTCACGACAAGACCTACTCTGACTTAGGTCATGACGACATGCGCCTCCCCCTGTTGCTTTGCGTCTTGCAAAAAGGGTTACGTCGTGCCTTGAAGATCCAAGTGTTGGCCACAACTTTTGCTAGGCCAAGAGGTCCTGCTCGAGTTGACAGAGGAGACAATGAAGGAGCTGGTTCAGGAACACCGGGCGTTGCACGTCGTTCAGATGTTGTGAGCCGGAGATGCGACTTGTGCGCCAGGGTGTGGAGACGGGCGAGCTTTTTGAGGAAGGGTCGCTCCAGGTGCGGGAAGGAGCCACGTTAGGCGGCAAGGATTTGGAGCCTTGGCAGCAAAGAAGAACTTGGTGGCGATGATGTTCTCTACTATTACCATTTCCATTGTTGCTCTTAAGGGCCACATTGAACCCTTGCTGTAACGGTGGTAGAAAGCAGTCCTTATACATTTTTCGAAGGAGCTTTGAAGCTGTTCCATAAGATCACCAGGCCGGCCTTACAGTTCAAGGACGGCTCTGTCGCTTGCCAGGCATTTGTGGCGTCCTGTTGCCGGAAATCGTTTCTTACCTTGTGCATGTCTATGCTTCTGCCCAGTACCGTGTTCAACTATTGAGGTATAGGCGGCCAAGTTCGAAAGGAGTACTGGAAATTGGGCGCTGCATCTTGGACATCAATGGTGCTGGTCCAGCTTGCCCTAGCTTTACATTTGGGGGTTTCCGGAAATGTTGGGTCCCTTCTTTTTTGGGGGTCTCTATAAGCATACGGATTATGGTATCTTGGGGTCAATATTGGGGTCCCCTTATTGATGGAAACTACCATTTTGGTCCAAGTCAGGACCGGTACAAGCAGTGGAAGACGGACCAAAGCCACCAGCGCTGCTATGAGGCTCCACTGCAGAATCATGAGGGGTAGAGTTTCCAAAATCAGGTCCCAGTTTTTTTCTCCCAAACCTACGTGCCAGACTATCATTGATACCAATTCTATCGAGGGCCATAGGGGACCCTCGAGTTCAAGAAAAGGCTGTAGATCTGTCACCATCTGTCCCCGTGCGCCCTCTCCGGCCCTATCCCTGGCAAGGACTTGACCCCCATTCCGGAGAAGCTCCTGAATGAGGGGAACCTGGGCGAAGAACGTGTCAAGAAGGAGAAGCTGAAAGACCTGAAGATGGGGGCGGTGCTTGTGCTTCGGCGTGGAGTGCCCTGGCTGTTTCATGCCGATGCAGCTTGAGGCAGTTCGCCACTGTAGCTCCAGGTTCCGTATGTGGACATCGTGGAGCAGGGAAAGTTTGCCCCTTTGTGTGGGTTTGTCTCACATTTCTGGGGAGAGGACAGAGGCAGCATGAACTTTTTACACTTTTGAAGTTCTGCGGGGTGGCGGGAGGAGACGCTGGAGTTCAAGGAGTCGGTCGTGAATCATGCAATACAGGTGGCAGGCCCGCCCACTGTCTTTTTGCCTTTGTATATGAAGATCATCAGTTGAAGCCGGAGGTTCGGACTGGGAGCAGATGTGCTACTATATCTGCACGCCGCTTGGCTTCAGCTTGAAGCATGCAAGAAAGCCTCTCTATCTGTGTGCTGATTCCTGTACGCGGATCAGCCCTCCCTCTAGCGGTTTGGTAACCAAGGTTCTCGAACCTCCAGCACTGCGTTGCCAGCGCCTGGGGCAGTCTTGAACCTTTGTCTTGGTGGTCCATGGGTGTGCATGAGGACTTGGGCCCAGAGTGGCAGAGGTCCCCGTTCAACAGGGCATTGGAGTATGTGGCTCTGTGTCCCACCCTTGGCTTGTTTTTCCAACAAAGTCCGTGCTGTCTCCTCTACACCCAGTAATCGCATTGGTCACGTGGCCATGCAGGCTACCATGAGACCGGTGAAGCCTGTTACTCTGCGGCCATGTTGCCCCGGGCTTAGTTGTGGAGTGCTTCCCCTGCCCGGAAAGAGATGCTCCGCTGCGATCTTGGTTTCGAGAGCGAGGTTCGATCGCGACTGTAACACTTTGAAGTTTCTTGGCGGCAAGGCAGATGGCAGAGAAAGAGCTCAGGTGAGGGCAGCCTCCACGCGTAAGTCGCAATCAAAGGAATGCAGAATCATTCGCATCCAGTCGATGGCTTAGGGTGTCCCAAGGCGCATCTGGTGCATCTTTGAATTGTGGCGATGCCAACAGCTGGACATCAATCTCAGCTTGCTGCTTGTCCGCATGTTGGCCTTTGCGGCATGTTCTGGGGCAATTCATGACAGCCACTCGCACAGTGGCAGGGCTTGCTCAAGTGGCAACGAGCACGTCTGCTTAGTGCGCAGGTGCTCCAAGGAGGAGGTCCTCTCCCGCAATTCGAACTCAGCGAAGGCAAAGTTGGAGGCCACAGACTGCTCTGAGCCATCCGACCCTCGCCTTCATGGAGGAAATGCAGCTTGTGGTCGAGACAGCAGCTTTTGCATCCATCAGATAATGAAGCAGAGCGCCACAGCAATGGATGCATGTTTAGCAGCCCGTGGTCAAGGACAAAAGAATGATCGAGAAGGCGGTCTGCACGTCTTCAGGTGGTTTCATGGGCGTGTACAGCCTGGTACAACTGCAGGCACGGGCCTTGTTCAGTCGCACGCTCTGTGACACGCGATGTAGGGGACCGCCCCCTGCACCACTTGGAGAGCCGTCAGGGCAAAGAAGGACATTGGCGCCGGTCATCTCGAAATGGATACACTGTCTGCATCATCAACATCATCACCACCAAAATCATCATCATCATCATCATCATGATTGTCATTTGCTTCTTCACTGTCCGCAGCTTGCCCTGATGTTTCATGCAATCTTGCAGAGAGCAGTACAGTTACAGGTTCCATGTGTCAGCAGCGTAGTCTATAGTCTACTCCAACCCCAGACGATCTACTTGTAGAAGTCTCGCGCCAGTATGCGCCTGAAGCGCTTATGTCGCCAGAGCTTTCAAATCGCATTACAGGCTTTTTCCGCGAAGACGCGGTTTTTCCCTGTAGAACATGCTCCAGAGTAGCACGGTAGCATTCTAGTGTGAATTCTTTTTGACATAAGAGTTTTGGCTTGTAACATGCGCATAGCCTACCGGTATTTTACGTCGTTCAACGCACTCCTTGGCAAATCATAGCATACTATTTCAGTCGACTGTAAAGTGCTTCACCCTCAATAGCGCACTCGTACATAGCCACAGCCGAGTAGAGCCTGAGTCAGCCTCGTGAAGGCAAGTCAAGGCATCATGTGGCTCTCCTTAGGGCTCTGCGTTTCACATGTCCCAGAAACTCTCCTATCAACGCAGCCAGCTAACATCGGCGTCCTCTTGAGGAACAGAACCTCTGACAGAGAGCCAAGCTTGCCGCAAGCCGTAGCCTCTTCGTCCGAAGCCTCCTTGTTATTTCCGACGCGTCGCATACGCAGCGTCTGCTTCAGATGCTTGACCTCCTGACCTTCACCGGGAACTTGTGCAGGTCCTCGGATCCTATGACAGGCCAGGGAGGCTTAAGCACGGCAGTGGGAGTGGGAGATGCCTGGTTTCAGAGCAATAGAGTCGCCAACAGCAGTAGAGTTGAGTATAGTGTTCGGTGTCAGAACCAGCTCTTCCAGCTTGAGCCATTTATCTGATAATCTCGGTGTCAGATCACAGCTGCACACCATTTATGTGCTCGCTCATGTGCGCTCGGAAGGCGAGGACCTGTGCGTCCAGAACATCGACTTCCAGATGGCAGGAGGAGAGGCCGGTGTGGGCGCATTCTGCAGACTGCGAACTGGAAGTTGTGCAGCGAACCACACCTTTAGCTGTCTTTTGCCCTGTCCGCAGTTTCCGCAGGGTTTCCGCATTGTTGGCCTGTTGTAACCTGTGGTAGTGAAAACACTGACTGGGCAGCTCTGCAATGAGTTTGCTTTGTTCTGACAGCGGCTGCAAGACGAGGGCGGTGGCCAAGGGCCAGGTCCGGAGGTGGCCAGGGCCGGATGCGCCGGCCGTGAGCTTGGGTTCTCCTCCCAGAAATTTGTTCCCAGAGAAGGTACCGCAATGCGCCGCAGATCACAGCCAAGGAACCCCTTGCTAGCAGACGATAGGCGAATGTCAGGCCCAGGCCTGCAGAGCTGACCCTCCGACCATCCACCACACCTTTTTGTTGATTATGTATCGATGTGGAAACGATGCTGGCAAAGCTGTGGCAAACCAGAAGCTCGGATCCGGAGGCTGAAAGACCAAAGCTTACATGTCTCTAGAGTCTAGAGAGGTACTAGAGAGGTACCTTGGTGCGCAAAAGCTTCACCTGAACTTTGACCAGGGCCACCTTTTCAGCATCAACACCTTACAGTTTCCACTTTTCTGCTGAACAGGAAGTCCATTGCTGGGTAGCTAGCAATGTTCGGGGGATGCCTGTGCAGGTGATCGAGCTGAACGACCTCGTGTCTCGCTGCATCAAGGCCAGAAGACTCGGAGTCTTGGGTGTCTAGGGCTTAAGGTTAAAGAGTTTAGGGTTTAAGATTTAAGGGTTCAAGGTTTTAGGGTTTAAGGGTTTAAGGTGCACATTTCTTTGCCGCGAGGGAGACCCGCGTCTGCTGCTGCTGACCGGCCCGGGAGGTGGTTGGGAAAGTGCAGATCTGCTAGAACCGGTACTGCCTTCTTGAGCGGTGCCACGGAAAGAAATGCACTGGAAAAGGGGTGTTCGGGTGCAGCACTGCTATTCCTTTGGAACAAAACCCGCGACAAGCGTTCCTGTGGTTTGAATTGTGTTAGGCAGCGGCAAGACGGTCTTTTCCCGGAAGCTTGTTGCAGAGATGGTGGCTCGGCTCGGCTTGACCTTTGCGTAGCATACCTTTGTGCATCGGTCAAAAGTCTTCGGAGTTGTTCTGTGGCCATAAGATCCGTGGGTCCGTTGGGATGCGAGGTTGAGCGCTATCGTGCGAAGCCGCAGGACAGCTTGCGTAGCTCCACGAGCTTGCCTAAAACGCGCTGATGGTGTGGGAGGCGCCCGTGCCAGTTCGGGTGCCGCTGGCAGAGCTAGCCAAATTCGCTGAGGACAGCCATTTGTTGTGATATGATTGGGCACCTTTTTCCCAGAATGGCAGATTCTAGCAGGATGTACATAGTCTAGTAATGTCTAGTACAGTCTTGCAGCTGCAAGGACAGAGAAAGCATGCGCCTGGGCTGTGAACAGGGACGTTGAGCAGGATATTCCTTCCCAAGGTGCTACAGTAAGCAAGTCTGGGCAACAAAGCCCCCGTAAATTCTCCTAGGCAGCAGCATCTCCTGGCATGACGCAATAAAAGGGAGTCAGCTGCATGTGTGCCTGTCGGTGCCCCCACGGTCTGTCTCTGCTGAGGTTTGGAGGTGGGCGGAGAAAGCTTTCAAGGAAGAAGCTGCCGCCATCTGCCAAGGCCACAAAAGCAGGGCACTCACAAGCGATTTCCAGTTGTTCTGGTCGAGTTGTGCCACGTGAGCACGAAGTCAAACACGAGCCCATGCCCCGTCTGACAGGTGAACAGCAGCTACTGCTGGTGCTTGATGGCTTCGACGAAACAGAAGCCTGGCGCAGACGCGTTCTTCAGTGGCTGAGGGTGTGGCTCAGGACCGTCGCGCAGTTTGCGCCGAGGCCTGAACCTGAGCGGACGCTTCAAAGTCAGCAGCGTCGCCAGGAGAAATTTCCGCCGCTGTCACTGCGTGGTGCTCACCAGCCGCGCCACGGGCTTCGATCCGCCAAAATCTCAGCTCTTGTGGGTATGATTGGTTCGCGTCGCATGTCCAGTTTGGGTTTGTGGTGGCCTTTGATGGCTTGTGCTGCAGGGCTATCGACTACGACGGCAATGCTTTTCACTGTGTCAGCACCAACGTCTTGCAGCACATTGGCTCGGGCACTCTCATCACGCAGGCAGCGTGAGCTGGCCACTGTTACTACTCAGTCACTACACCCTTCTACAGGGCTGATCCAGGATCCTTATTGGGGTTATAGGTCCCCTTTTCAAGGGTTTATTATCAAACGCGGTGCAGCGTTGGCCAACCCCCCCCTTCCCCCCACCCATGGTCACCGCCTGTGGTCCTGTGGCCTGTGGTCTGGGTCTGGTAGCTTGAATTAGGTTTGTAGAAGTTTATGGCTTTTGTAGAGCTTATAGTATGTTACCCCACGCTGCCCTGGTCTGGGTCTGGTGGCTTAAATTAGGTTTTAACAAGTTAATAGTGTTTGTAGAGCGTTTATAACAACCGATTACCCCACCCCCCTGTGGTCCCGCGGCCAGTGGTCTGGGTCTTGTGGTTTGCATTAGGTTTATGGAGGGTAAATAGAGGAGTTATATGACATTTTGTGGAGTGCTTATGACAATTCATAACATTCTCCATAGACGGCTTATACAAGATGAGGTCCAGATTGATCCTTGTGACTGTAAGTACTTTTCAAACGCATCGACAATGCGAAGTTAAAAAAGAAACGACCGTGGCCGTGGTAAATCGCGATGCGGACCATTACAATCCCTCTGACTGTAGGTACTCTTGAGAGGCAGCGAAAGCACGAGGGGCCAAAAATGACGACAGCCAGCCGGACTTCGGTGCTGAGGCACGAGAAACGACAGTTGCAAGTACGACGAGCTCGAGGGGCCCCATCCCTGTGTTGACACTGGGGGTGGGAGGCGGGTGGGGGGCCGCGGCACGATATGTGGTGGCCCCGGCGAGGCCTTCTTGCAACCTCCTGTGCACCATTTATAAACCTTCAGTTCCATGAACATTACAAATCCACCACATCCGCTCCATAAATCTACATAATGTTAACAAAAGGGCCCAAAACATAGACCACAGGGGGGTGGGGGTAATAAGTTTTGAGTCCTCTAGAAGCAGTACAAGTTAACCTCTCTAAACCTTAACTTAAGCGACAAGACCCAGACCACGGTCCCCAGGACCACAGGGAAAAAGTGTGGGGGAGTTTATACTTGAATCCTGATTCGGAGCTTAGAAGATAGCCACCATACCGTGGGGGGGTTGCAAATCTCGTCTCGCTAAGCCTTAATCTAACCCACAAGACCCAGACCACAGGCCACAGGACCACAGGACCACGGGGG
>CAJNIZ010044480.1:9567-32439 GCA_905231905.1 Symbiodinium pilosum
GGGGGTGCTACTTGAACCCATGATAAAAACTGTGCAAATTCCAAGGTTCAGCGTTTAGGGATTACGACCCAGGTTTGGGGTAGCAAAAATTGGGATGATGACTTTCGAGACCTGAAGGCCATCACGGCTTTAGGTCTGACAGTAATACAGAATTTGGGGCCTAAAGCTTGAAAACTATAATCTAAAACCCGAAGCCCTAAATCTCGTTAACCTCGAAGCCTCAAAGCCTAAATCCTAAATGCCTTTAAACCTTATACTCTGAATCCTTTCTACGCCCCTAAACCCTGAACCCTTTTTACTTCTCGATCCCTATACACTAAACCCTACACCCCCTCAGCTTGCACTCTCAGCCTTAAACTCGAAGCACTAAAGCCTAAATTCTAAACCCTAAACCCTCAACCCAAACCCCCAAACCCTCAACCCTAAGCCTAAACCGTAAACCCTTAGCCCTAAGCCGACAGATCACAGGCCTTTCCCGAGGAGCCAAGGCCGGGTGGGTTCCTTTAGCTTTTAACGGGGCTATATAGGGGGTTAGGGTTTTAGGGTTTAGGGTTTAGGGTTTAGGGTTTAGGGGTTCCCCAAATTAGGGGTACCTTTTTGGGGGGTCCCTATAATAAGGACTATAGTGTTTTGGTATATTGGGGTCCCCTTATTTTGGGAAACTACCATATAGGGGTTATATAGGGATAGTGGAAAAGAACATGGAAACTATTAAAGGTATAGGGGTTATAGGGTTTAGGGTTCAGCTTCCCGAAATATTGGGGTTATATTGGGTTATATATAAGGATAATAATGGAAAAGAGAGTGGACACTACTAAATCATAACAGTGTATATATTGGGGGTTTATAGGTGTAAGGGTTCAAAGGAATTTAGGGTGCCAGATTTAAGGATTCAGGGTTTAGGATTTAGAGGGGTGTAGGATTTAAGGTTTAGGGTTTATATGGATTCATGGAGGGTCAGATGAAAAAAACATGGAAAGGGCAATGGAAACTGGGCTTGGCTTTACAGCATTTTTTGGTATACCCAGGATCCTGATACTCCTTCATTAACGCATATGGGTAGCGCTTCTCAGGATTCTAACGGAACATTTTCTAATCCATTCTTACAACCCTAAACCCTAAACCCTAAAGGGAGGGTGCAGTAATCAGGTTTCTAGTTACAGGGCTAGACATGCGCGACCAGCTTGTAGGAGCCAAGGAGTTCTTCTTTCTTGGCATGGGCAACCTCAACGCTTGCCCCATTCTCCAGAACTACGTGGCACTTAGGACCCCTACTAAGGGTTAACCCTTAGGTACTTACAATAGGGATATAAGGGAATCCCAAAGGGTTAAGTGTCTAAGGTCCAAGCCAAGTCCCACGGAGCAGAATAGTATTGATTTCGGCGACTGCTGCTGCGCGGCGTCGACTATTCTTGGGACTAGTCTACGCGGCCAATCTGCAGAATCTGCGAACTGCCCCCGAGGCGTACCCCGATCTTGCCCGTCTTCATTTTCCGTTCTTTCAAATAGTCCTGACTGAAGGGTTGAGGGTCACAGGGTTCACCCTCTACAAACACAGAGCCCTATACAGCCCTTTTTTCAGAGGAGAGTATTCTTTCAGAGGGCTCTCTGGGGGGGTTTCAGTTTGGGAAGTAGGGTTTCCGAGTAGGATTCGGGTGTAAGGGGGAGGTTGAGGATTCAGGGCCATAGCTAGCTTACCTTGCAAGGCAAGGTCTCAACCACCCATGCAAGCCCTACAAGCCCATAGATAAGCCCAGTTTCCATTGAATGTTTTCAACTTTCTGTTCCACCTGCGAAACTTGGTGTCTGTTAACTCGCGGTCCTATGTCAAGAGTTCTCACAGAACAGGGGGCCCTTAAACACGATTTTTTCGGATTCCGATGGCGGGATAACGAGCGATCTTCTCTGGGTGGGATTCTGTAAGGACAATTGCGAGACCTTCCCGTGTGATTCTACTCCAGCGTCTAAGAGTCTACCACCTACTTTGTCCTCCCTAGTATGGGCCTTGCTACCCTCCCGGATGTATAAGTTGCCCTAGCTTCACGGGAAGCTAGGTGGGACCAGATCCACACTTCCTAGGGCAAATTGCAAAACCGACCGATCCTAAACTCTCAGACGGCGCCATCCACCAAACCCTGAACCTTCAACCTCAGCATGTGGGTGCCCAGACAAGTAGAGCAATTAGGGCCTGGGGAAAATAACATTGTAGCTTTCCAAACAATACAAGCAAAAAAACATTGGGAGGTACTCAGGCTTCTACTCCACATTACCGAGTTTTGTAGTGCTGCAGGGACCGCACATTCGAATGCAAATTCCGCCATGAAAGAACAGCCTATAGATTCCTCATGAAGGATCCCTTATGCTCCCTGTACAAAAGTAACCCCTTAGCCCTAAACTTGACAGAGCTTTGACAGCTGGGAGACTTGTTGACACTGAGGATAGCAGGGTCATTGGCCTGAGCCAAGATCATCTCTGGCCCGGTTCTGCGGGGTTTAATCAAAGGCTCTTCCCAGGCTTTAATTCTAGGACTCTAGGGACTCTAGGATCTTTATGGGTTTCATTACAGGGTCTTCATGGTTCATTGGGTTCATAAGGAGGTTATGCATCTCGTTCGTTCATTCTGCTGCTGCTCTTCATCGCGCGGGCACACCGGGGGGTTTAGGGCTTAGGCTTTGGGGTCTCAGGTTAGGGGTCCGGGGTGGGCATGTACCGTTCTCGAAAGAATTCCGCAGCTGTCTTGCGAACTTCAGCGGTTCAGGGACCCAAGGTGAGTAGCGTTTTTTGGTGGTTCAACCCAGTGAGATTATATCCCTTATACTTAATACTATACCCCAAAAGGAGGATATAATCTTACTCTATATTGGGTACCATAGTACCCCCAAATAAAATACTACTCAGGTTGTGCAAGACGTCCTGCATCAACACATAGGAGCCCAAAACCCCAAACCCTTCCAAGCTTCCTCATGCAACAGTTCCCCCATCCCGCTCCCATTCCAATCAACCTGTCAGGAGCAAACCCAGCAAGGCTAGGTGTGCACTGGCGCTTAGATTTATCATCCCTAAACCCCTCTAAATCACCCTAAACCCTAAGACCTAAACACTAAAACCATGAACGCCACTACCTTAACCCCAAAAGTATGTAAAATAAGAGCCCTAAGCCCATAATAACAGCCATAAAGGCAATTATTCTACGTACTTTGGGGGTCCAGGTAGACCTTACAGCTACTCCTGGACCATCCCCAATCGAGTTTGCAGAGATCTGGCTAAACCCATGGGCTTGGGGTTGTGTTGGGTTTCTCCAGGGCTCCATGTCTATGAATAGTACCTGCATTGGGCTATTTGGAGCCTTAGGGTTTAGGATTTAGGATTTGGGCTTAAACCCTAAACCCTTTAGGCTTTAGGGAGAGCTTCCTTTGTACTTCCTGTCGCGAGGTTTCAGGTTTGGGATCCATGGCTGACGTTCCCCTCGGGTGCAAATGTTGTTTTGTTTACGCTTTTGATTCAGGGCTTGTAGGGAGCCAGTGTGAAGATGTAGGGGCGTACACAGCCCTAAACCCTAAACCTACTACAAGTTCCAAACCTTTCGGATACACAATGGGTGTTTTTTCCTTCCAACGAACCCAAAACCCTAAAACCAAATCCTGAAGGCCAAGATGGCAAGGATCTGGGGCTGCACCCAAGCCCCAAACCCTAAACGCGAATTGGAGGTTTATTACGGGTACCGTTTACGTAGCCCCATTAAGACCATATAGCTGCACTTGACGGGCCGATAACTAGGTTCTATAGATACAATTATACGTAGGTTGCAAGTACTCCGAAACTCCAAACCCTAAACCTTATGAAGCCTATGTGCCCAAACACTACACCCCTAAACCCTAAACCCCTGAAGCCCTAAACCCTACACATCTAAAAACCTAGACCTAAAACTCTAAACTCCTGAACCCCTACACCGGAAACGGGCGTTGTAAGTACTCCGAAGCTCAAACACCCCTAAATGGTAGTTTCCCTAAACAGGGGGACCCCCATCGAGACCCCAATCTACTATGGTCCGCATTATAGGTCCATGACCAGACAGGCCCTCCGTCTGAGCCACCAACAGCCGGGCTTCGGCTGGATTCAAGGACCGTAAGGTCCTTGATATCCTTCCACATGATATAGGGCTTAGGGCTTAGGGTCTAGGGATAGGGTTTGTGGTAGGAGGGTTTAGGGTTTAGGGACTATAAGGGCTTAGGGCTTAGGGTCTAGGGTTTGGGGGATAGGGTCTGTGGTTTGGGGTTTAGGGCTTGGGGGATATCCTTCGACATGCATCGCAGAGGGTCCAAGTACCCAACACTGAAGTATTTGGGTTTAGGGTAACAGTACTTATCGTACAGGTTTTGGGTAAGCATATGATTCGTAGGTACTTGGGCCCTTTGGATATTTAGGGATGAGGGATTAGGGTCTAGGGTTTAGGGATAGAGTTTGGGGCTGAAGGCTTGGGATTTGGGATTTGAGGTTTAGGGTTTTGGGCTTAGGGTTTGGGTTTCGAAGGGATTTCGGAGGAGTTGGGGACCCTGGGGACCCTATGTAGGGACATACAAGGATTGTGATACAAAGAAATCATCCGGGTCCAACTCAAAGACTCTGATGTTTCTTCTGAGTATATGGGATTCTGGGGGTCCCTATAGTAAGGATTAGAGTATGTTAGGGCTTAGGGTAAGCGTTATTCTCATTTTTATTCTCGCAGAAGTACTATCACCGTTGTTCTTGCTCATTTCGTGGTAAATCCTGGCAGAGGGCATATAATAGGCCTACAAGTCTAGGAAACCCCAAAAACGGGGAGCGTTGCTTCCCCGCACTACCAAACTCCAAGGCCCTATGCGAGACATCGTGCGTGCGTGCGGCTATACCCGCGGACGTTGTTCATCACGTTGGGGTACCCTAGCGCATCGAAAGTAGATCCCTTCTGTCTGGTAGTTTCCAAAAGTAGTGGGACCCCAATACAGACCCAAATATATTATGATCCTAGACCCTAAACCCTAATATACGGTATGAATTCGGTGTTTTCTTAACCTGCCTAACTCAGAGTGCTGACGATCCTGATTACCTGAGCATGAGAAATGCTGGGACATGAGACAGCATGTGACAGGACCGATCGGGCTGCTGTTCGCAAGCATCGTTGGGACTGTCGTAGTGAACTGTTTGGATGTATCTATACAAGCCGTGGTAACTGCAGTGGGTGGCAGGAGGAGCAGAGACTTGGCACGATGCCAATGATACCAATGATGGTAAGCAGGCATCAGGACTGCTAATTCCACATCAACACTCATGATAGGGTCACGTCATGGCTAAAATATCGAAGCTCAAATGCCTGAAATGAAGCGATGCTGGGAGTATAGTCTTACAGCGGTGAGGTCGGGTCAGGTCGCGATGGTTTGGCTAGCAACTTGGGTTCCATATCAGGCCATCCATCCCGTACCCCTGCGCATGGACCCTACAAATCAGAAACACAAACACCAAATCCTAGTCCCCAAGCCCCAAATCACAAAGACTAAGCCTGAATGCCGTAAAGACCATATGATCTAGACACCTAGACCCAGGCGCGAAATCCTCTGACTCAAGTTCTGAATCTACGTAACCTCTAGACCCCATAAATGCTAAAAACTATACGCCCTAATTCCCAAACCCCATCTTCCAACACCTTAAACACTACATCCCCGAACCCGAAACCCTAAATGCCCTGTCCCCAAACCCTAAACCCGAAATCCCCTGTCCCCAAACCCCATGTCCCCAAACCCTCAACCCTTTGTCTCCTGGCCCTTAAAAATGATGTAGTCGTAGACCTCATTGGAGGGAGGTACCTCTGGCCTGGGCGAGGATTTAAGGTTTAGGGTTTAGGGTTTCGGGTTTAGGGTCTTCTAGTGGCCTAAACAGCGTCCCTTCAGAGGTTTATAGGGATAATGTAGGTCATAGACGTTGTAGGGTTTAGGGACTTTGGTTCGTTCTCTAAATGGGAGCGCTTTTCTAGTAACATACTTAGCAGAGATTGAATCTTGCACCACCTTCTGCACCCTATATTACCGAAATTGCAATGTTTTGGGGGGGAGGGTCTTGAGTGGTGCAAGATCTCCTCCATTCACCGTATAAACCGCCATATTTCATTTTACATGTTCTTTTCAATGTGGTTCTCCATTGCTATATATTCCAACCCCAAACCCCAAACACTATGCATATTCCTTATGTAACCCCTATATGAGCTAGAGTCTCAACTAAACTCCCAGCATCCCCCTGAAAAAGATCTAGGCTAGGAAGCCGATATAGTCCGTCCCATATAGAACCCCCTTTGAGAACTTCAAACCCTAAACCCCAAATAAAAGGTGCGCATATAGTCCCCAATCTTACCCTAAACCCTCAACCCTAAATAAAAGGGGCGTATATAGTCTCCAATCTGACCTTAAACCCTAAACCCGAAATGAAAGGGGTTATATAATCACCAATATAACCCTAAACCACCCTAAACCCTAAACCCTAAATAAAGAGGGTTATTATATAGTCCCCAAGATAACGCCCTCTAAGGAGTTTGGACTACAGCTCACATGTTCCCACCCCGGCTGTATACGAGCCAAAGTCGAGGCTCTGATTTTAATGTTTATGGTATAAAGGGTTTAGTACAGAGAGTTTATGGGGTTTAGGAGTTATGGTTAAAGATTAAGGGCTTAGGGTCTATAGGGTTTATGGGGCTTAGGATTTAGGCTTAAAGATTAAGGGTTTAGGGTTTATAGGGTTTACGGGGTTTAGGATTTCAGCTTAAAGATTAAGGGTTTAGGGTTTGTAGGGTTTAGGGGGTTTAGGACCTTTATGCTCGGGGTTTAGCGAAGGCCTAGGACTCAGGACGGTGCAGAAGTTGTGTTCTACTGTTTAGGATTTGGGACAAATTCGTGGAGTTGCGCTTCAGGCTTCAGGCTGGCTACCTCATGGACAATCGTGTATGCCAAGACGATTGATGGGGTTAAGCATGCAGGAATTCAAGTCACACCTCTAGTTTTGAACTTTTTTTTTGTGAAAATGAAAACGTAAACAATGGTTCCACCTGAACTGCAGCGGATACCATGCGTATCCCAGCAGACTCGAATGCTTCGCAGACTGCACAATTACAAAACCATACTAAACCGTAAGCCACTACTGATTTGTCAATCTAGATCCAAATTGTATTGTGATACAGGGAGTTTCAGCTGAAGTCATCCTATGAGAGCCTGGCAACCGGAGGAATATCCTATTTGCAAGCAAAACAAATTGTAGTACTTGTCACACAGTGTAACAGCCGGGAAAACTCACTGACTCATTCGCCAGCTGGAGTTTGGTAAGGTAGCAGCACTGACCGGCAAACGTTGGACTTCCCAAACTTACAATCACAAAAAAAGCCGTCCTGCGATACTAGCTATCCCACACAACTCCTAGTCGGAAGTTATGTAGGCCTTATGCCCCCCTGACTGGGTTTCTGTCTTGTTGCTTTGAGCTGAAGATCCCTTGGGAACAGCTTCTTCTTGCCTGCAAAATGCTACTGGAAGCACGGAACTTTGAGGTGTGGGAAAGTCTGCGCACCAAGGCCATAAGGTTTGGGGGTGTTTGGGGTTTCAAGGTCTTCGGATCTACATTGCAGGGCGGGCCGGGGTTCCGGAAAGACGAAAACTCAGAAGGCTTTGGGTGGGAGCCATGAAGGCCGAACTCCTGGGTTCGGGGTCTAGGGTTTCCAGCAAACATGAGGAAATCTATGCGGTGGAGGGTTTGGGGTTCAACTGCAGAGCGCCTTGAACAAACTCTGAACTGCCAACCCCGCAGAAAAAATCCTGCCCTAAGATGCCCTAACCATAAGCTTATCCAGACTCAAGAACTACTCGAACCCGCTCCCCCTGCACAGAAAAAAACAGAAAGCACATAAACACACAAACCGTACGCACAACATACGCTTAGATGCGTGCAAGCCCTGCTCCAAATAGCCCGCAGACTTTAGGGCCCAATGCCTGGACTATCTATGTAGACTCGTAGCCCCAACCCCTGAGCCCTAAACCCTAATTTGAAGATCTTGAATCTACATCCTAAACCCTAAACCTTAATTCCTAAACGCTCAACCCTAAAGCCCAAGACCAAAGAATCCCATTCTCAGCTGATGGCATCTTCCGTCCCTCCGTGCCACAACACCTGACAGGGCACTTGGGTCCACGGGGGTTATAACCTGGGTTGCTGTCAAGGAACTGAATACAAGTTACTGTAAGGGGGGAAACCATATTAATTACAACAAGTCGCCATTCTGGTAATTTAATCTAAGTTCCTTAACAGTACTTCCAAGTTTAGAAGTATGGGCCCCTAACATAGGCCCCTGGCCCTTTTAGGGGGATTCTAGAGACCCTTATTAAAGGTACC
This sequence comes from Symbiodinium pilosum, assembly GCA_905231905.1. NCBI lineage: Eukaryota > Dinophyceae > Suessiales > Symbiodiniaceae > Symbiodinium > Symbiodinium pilosum. The sequence continues at coordinate 17,968 of CAJNIZ010044480.1, forward strand.
TAGATTCGGGTACAAGGGCCCCTTCCGGTACTTAGGGGTCCTTATCCTTATCGTACTAACTTATGAGTTTTTGAATGATGTAGTATGGACCTTGGAGGTTAGCGTTTATAACATCTTAACAACTTGTTTACACCCCATTCTTGTTCCCTAGGTATGGCTACCTCGGCCATTTCCTTTTCACAAGAAAGCTTGCTAACTAGATTCTCTACCCTGGATCTCCCCAAAACATCGCATCCCCCATTCTGATATTCTCTGAATACTAAACCCAATCCCAAACTCTGAGTAATGGAATACCTACCCTGGACCTCCGTATCGAGGAAACCCTCAGGTGGGTAGTTATTAGGCAGTTATTCTTACAGGAGGCCTACATAGACATTATATAACTCTATTACATATATATATATATATATGGGTGGTCGTCAAAATGTTGGTCCCCTTTTGGGTACGCTAAATATTAGGTGCCATATTATACTAGAGAACCTAAAAGGGACCACAATTTTGACAACCACCCATATGAGCCTTACATGGAGGTATGCACCTGATAGTTAACACCCACTCGGGTGGGTGCCGTTGACCTTACGCCTATGCCCTAGACGCTAAATCGTAGGCCCTGAACGCTGAAACCCAAGCCCTAAACCCCCTAAGCCCTGAAGACCAGGTAGGCGAAACCAAGTGTAGATCTCGTCGCTCTTCTTCCGGTTCGCCGTGGAGTGGCATTCTCTTGGCTTCTGGAGACTTTGAAGCCACATGTTGCTCCAGGGGACTTTCAGGAGGTACAAGTCCTTGGACAATCTGCACAAACCCTAAACCCTATAAACCCTAAACCTTAGGCCTTCCAACCTGCTTCGCTGTGCCTTCTCTCTTGCAATAAGGTCTTGGTGCTTCGCTTGCTCCACGGATGGAGATGGTGAGGCACAAAACGCTTGGACCTCAACTATCCTATGGTTTTGGAGATTCCTGGGCTCTTTAGCTCCCCTTATTATATTGATATAGACTATCCCTAGCTCCTTAGCTCCCCCCAAAAGTATGGGTAGTCAAGCATATACAGCGCAGCCGGGGATAGCGTCTTGCCAAACTTGTCCAGGCGCCGCGCCTCATTTTCAGGCGACACATGCTCACCCTCAGGTTTCACCTCGGGCTTCTCATCGGTGGCTTCAACTTTTGTACATACACTGGACTCGTAGCCCCTCCGTCCCCACACCCGCAGAAGGCTAAATCTACTCACGACCCCGGCGCCCCTGGGTTTAGGGCAGTTTAGGGTACCCAGGACCGCACATAAACCTTAGGCCCTATAGACTATGTACTTATAACCCTTAGGCCCTATAGATTATATACTTATAACCCTTAGGTCCTATAGATTACATGCTTATATCCCTTAGGCCCTAAGAGATTATATACCTAGCCTGGATCTCCCTACAAAACTCCTACCCTCCCCCCCAAAAAAACAATTACATCCCCAGCCCCTAGGTTTAGGGTTTACCTAAACCCCAAAAGTAGGTAGAATCATAGCCCAAAACACCAACATATAGCCCAAAAGGCCATTATTCTACATACTTTTGGGGTTCAGGTAGCCTAAACCCTAAACCCTAGGGATCCCGATATAACGCTAACATAACCCTAACCCTAAGGGTCCAAGTACCTAATAACCATATACTTACCCAGAACCTGTGCCATAATTACTATTACCAAATCCCAAGTACCTAATTATTGGGTACATGGACCCTCTGGGTAACATAAGCCCAAGGGTTTAGACCTCCGTAAGCTAACCCTCCATCCTGGGTCTCCTCAGAGCCTCTACTCTGAGCGTTTACGTCGGCTGTAAGTCCCCGCTTTGGGGTTGGCCTACTTATGACCTCGTTCCTAGCGCATTTATGACCAAACTTATAACTTACTTCCCTGAAGCTCTGAGTAGTTGTGAGGGTTTGGGAACTTTCTTGGGTTTAGGGTTTTAAGGCCTACGGCTTGAAGAACCATGGCAGGATTTTGGTTGTAATGTCCCCACATTGGACATCAATCTTCCCAAGGAACAGCATATTATACCCTGTCCAAAGCTCGCTGTAAAAACACTATCTCAATTATGGTAAGGGTTTCGGGTATAACGTTCAAGGTTCAAGCGCGGCCTCACAGGCTTCAGGAGTGATTGCCCCACAGCCCATATGCGTGGTTTTCAGCAAGAAAGGTATGCGGTTTAGGATTCTTAGTTTCGTGGTTTAGGTTGATATGCTTATGGACTTCGAAGCCACAAAGGGATTTCAAGATCATGCTTGACAAGCTTCTGCATTCAAGCGTTCTTGATCCTCAAGCTGACTGTACTTGCTTGAGCCACTTTCAACACCGTTGACCCCACACCTCAAGCCCCAAACCCGAAACCCTAAACTCTTAGACCATTCAACCCGTAGATGTAAAGCTCCAAACCCGCAAGCTGACTAGGAAAGGCCTTGGGCTTCAAGGCTATAAAGAACTTAGTGATTATCTTGGACGATGTTCTGTGCTTCTTGACTCTTGGGCGTTTTGGTCGTGCAGTAACATGTTGTGCTTTCTTGCGTTGTTTTGCGCACGTCTTGCAGCTTTTTGCATGCGTTTTGCGGTGTTTTTTTGGGCGTGCTATGATTTGCGTGCATGCGTGTGTTTTTGCGCGAGCCTTGCCCGGAAAGCGAATCTCCAGGAATACATACGATGGGCCCGGCCCAAGACGAAGCTCCCAAATCGGGTTTTGTTTTTAAGCCGAGATGCATCTGCGTGGGCAGAAGGTGTCTTGGGAGGGGGAAGTGGCCATGTAGCCCATGTGATAGAAGCAGCCGCCGGTGGCGGCTGGCCGGTTCGCCTACAGGCGGGTACGTTCTCCTTTGCTGCCTGCTCGCAGCGACACTGCTTCACAAATTCGCCCACGTGCCCAACATTCTGCGAGGTAGCGCTACCTAAACCCCAAAAGTAGGTAGAATCATAGCCCAAAACACCAAAATTTAGCCCAAAAGGCCATTATTCTACATACTTTGGGGGTTCAGGTACTGCTCACACCTAGGAGGTTGCAAGTCTTCTGGAAAAGCAGACAGGGCGGCTCTCTGCACCAGGCTTCTGAATCCCCCATATCTCCCAAGCATCACCTGTAGAGCCCTTAGGTGCTGTACACCTCACCCAAAACCGTAAACACGGAAGTCCTTCAGCCTAGACCTCAAATGCTACATCATAAGCCCTACACCTGAAACCTCTGAACCTAAAAACCCTAAGCCAGTAGCCCTTAACCCTACCCCCCCCCCCGTCCAAAAGAAAAAAAGCCTCACGGACTGCAGGGCAATCGTTGAATCCTCCGCATACCCAGAGAGCCCAATAACCCTTAATTAAGGAATATACCCTGAATGGTACTAACCAAAAAGGTTAGTGGGCTTCCTGAGTACCAAGCGAAGGCTTCAGCAGGGTTCCATGCCATGCGGGGTTTAAGGTTTTGGGTGGGTTTGGGGGGGGTTTAGGATTTAGGGTTTAAGAGGTTAAGGGTTTAGGGCGTAGTGTTAGGATTTAGGGTTTGAGAGGTCTCAGGGTGTCCTGGGTTTGGGCATTTCGGGTGGTATTTAGTTTGGAAGTTTTGGGTTTGGGCTTCGAGTTTAGGGGAGGTTTTCAGTTTAGAGTGTAGGGTTGTTTGGGGGGCTTAGGAATTTGGAGGTTTACGGTTTGGGGGTTTGGGGGTTTGGAGGTTTGGGTTCGAGAGTTCAGGATTTAGGTGTTTTGCTGGTGGGGTTTCTGACAAGGATGTATAGGCTTGTAGCATTGTATTTGCCATGGGCCTGTGTGCGGGAGGGTAGATACCATACGACGCTAAATGAGGCCTGACGCGAGCTATGCTGGTGTTGCGGATAAGCGTTCTATGTTTTTTCGGCCCCTGAACCCTGGTTATAGAGAGTTTCCTAAGGCTGCATAAGGCTTGTTGAGATCTGAGCTTAATTAGGGTGTTTAAGTCGCATTTAAGGTTTAATGTTGAGAGTTACTTAGAGGCCCAACGTATATGAGCCACAGTCTAAACTCCCAGTATCCCCCTTAATAACCCCCCATAGTACTCTCCTAAAACACCTTCCTTTACGGCCTTTAGATTACGGCTCATATAAGCATACGCAACCTTCCCTTACGGCCTTTATATTATGGCCCATATAAGCATACGCAACCTACATCAAAACATGCACCTGTGACTCAGGATAGCCAAGGTTTCGGCTCTTGTGAGACATGTAACTGGCCAAGTAATTGGGGTTTAAGGGTTGAGGGTGTAGGGTACGTGGTTTAGGGTTTAGGAGTTTAGTGATTTAGGGATTAAGGAATTCACTAATCAAACTGGTACAGCTTTACTGTTGATACTTAGAACCCTGCATGACCTTACTATACCATGAGACCATACTTTCCAAACTATGTGAGGTACTTGGGGTCATTCAGGACTTTTAATACCCGCGGTGGGTACTTGAGTTTGGGATAGCTACGTGGGGCACGCATAATGTGAAATGGGTGGGTTCCTGACAAGCCCCTATTTCAGCTCAGCTGAACCTAGATCCGAACCAGGAACCCCACGACTCAACTCCTAAACTCTAAGCCCTCAGCCTAAAACCTGAAAGCCGCATATCGCAATCCTAGCGCTTTGTCTGCGGTCCTCGGTGTTGATGTTGTACAAAACTCCCTCATATCCTCAGTCGGCTTAGGGCTGGGATGTAGAGTTTTACTTTAACTTCACATTCTGTATCAGGTTTCGGCATGAAGAAAACCTGAAATTGACACTTTTTAGGCCTCAAATAAAGTATCGCTCATCAGACTCAGGGTTGGTCTAATCAGGATTTAGCGGGGGGTTTATATAGAGGATTATATAAGGGGAGTATTATAGGGCTTAGTATGAGGGATGCTAGGGGCCTAGACTATAGCTCATATGGGATCCCTTTAAAGGGTATGTAGGGGTTCATTTGAGTTATACAGGGCTTTAGCCCCTAGCATAGCCGCGAACAGCCGCCAAACGTAGGGCCTGACAAATCGTAGAACAGAGTTTGCCTTAAACCCTAAACCCTAATGAGCCCTAGACCCTAAACCTTGATCCCGAAACCTTAGCCGCTAATCCCCATAAACCCTATTACCTCTATTTCGGTTTTAGCGAACAACCTTGGTGGCTATCCAGGCTTCCACAGTACATACTTTCCAGACATATCGCTCTAGAATACCCCCTGAAACCTACGTATGAGCTGCAATAAATATTTCGTACATTAGAGGCTTTGGTTTTAGGGCTCATGATATAGGGTTTAGGGTACATTTCCTATATCATTTAAATGGACCCGGGTTCCTGATTGGGGATTATACTGAGCTGCGAGAGGGGCCTCTATGTCGGCTGCTAGGTGACCCTTAATAAAGCAAATCTTGACGGCCTAACCCTAAACCCCAAACCCTAAGACCCAGCACCTGTGCCCTAAACCCGAAACGCTTCAGGGTCCCTTAGCAAGGCGAATATTATTGACGTAGCTCACATGAACCCGAGGGAAGGAGTCAAGGAACGCGACGCGGGCGGCAGTTTGAAGGTGTACTTGGAGGGTCAGTGGGATGTATGAAGCAGGTTTAAAAACCCCTATAACTCCTATATACTAACCCTAGTTATCCTAAGTACTAACCTACTTACTAAGTCCCCATGACCCTAAACCCTATAAACCCTATAGACCCTATAAACCCTAAAGGGTTGAAGTTCCGTGGCTTAGGGGTTCGGGTCTACGGTGTATGGCTTGGCGTCTCTAGGTTCAACTTATACCCTGAACTCGAAATCCTACAGCGTAGTGTATGAAGTTTAGGTCCTAGGGTTGGGCTTATGCCGAAAGAAACACACAAAGGTCACGCTTTAGGTGTTCTATCCAGTGTTCTCAGTACTCCTTGTTTGCTTTAGGCTTCCATATTCCCCCGCAGCTTTACAGGGATCATGAGGGATGCCCTCTCCCGAAATAACATAGAACTCCACACAGAGCATTTGTCACCGGACTGTAGTCTGAGTCTTGAGGGGCATGCTATGTTGCGAGAGCGAAGTATTCCTGATTATTAACTTTTTGATATGTCTGCAGACCCTAGACCTACTGTTGATGGAGGAAATCTTGCACCACTTTAAGTCCCTAAAGTCCTAGCAGTTACAGTAATTAAGGGCCCCTAGGTGGTGCAAGATTTCATCCATCAACAGTAGGTATAAGCTCATGCTTTAGGATCTTCAGGGCTTGAGGGACGCTGTGGATCGGCCCTGCCCCGCATTTCCATGCCATCCTTGCCATAATGCAAACAAAATGAAAGGTACTATTTAGAGTTTAGGGTTTAGGGTTTAGGGTTTAGGGTGTCTGCGCGCGGAGCCCTTGTAAAAGCAAAGCATCATCTAAATGCCCAGTTTGCACTCCTAGCGTCGTCCTTTTCCAGGCAACTAGTACTGTCATGCATCCTAAACCCTGCTTTCAGGATCATGGGCACTTAGCTTCATAATTAGGATAACGAGGGTTCCTATATGGGTTATAGGGTTTTTAACCTGCTTACTGAGCACACGCTGACACTTGGAAGCTTTACTTTTCCCCAGATGCTCATTCGACTCAAGGAGCCTGCATGACACCACATTTATCTTCAAGACACTTCTCAATGGTCAGTAAGCACGGTTTTCCAGGTATTGTGCAGGCCCCACCCCCCACCTTCAACCACCCAAAAAAACATCAAAAAACAAGAACAACGTCCAAAAGTTAGAGCCAAAAACTGCCCCAAGACACCCTTCCCTGAAACTCTGAAGCCCCCCAGCAAAAACAGCTAAACCTAAAAACCCCGAGGACCTAAAGATCCCAACCATTCCTGAACACGGCTCATCCGAAAAGACTTAGGCACGCGGATCCGTATGCATTAAACTTTGCCCAGCATCTGATCTCTGCGGCAGAAACTAGGCTGATCTTGCTGCCGATGTACCTGCATGAAAGGAGCTATGCATAGAAACGCATCGTGGCTTCCCCTGCTACTTCCCGCCCCAAATTCGCCTACTACAGGGGCCTATATAACTACCAATATCATTGAGGTCCGTTTGAGGTACCGTATACTATAAATATACCAGGAATATGGAACAACAATATTCGTAATTATTTAGGCCCCTATATTAGGCTGGCTGGTTCAGCTTGACGAACCTTCTAGCCTCGATCCCAACCCCCGCCCCGAGCCCCCGCCGACGTTTACAATCAAGCCTACCTCGGGATGATAAAGGCTAACGACAGACAGGAGGCTCTAGACTCTAGGCAGCTTCAGCATAATTGTCGTATTTCATGGCGTGGTTTAAGGTTGAGGTCGAGGTGCACATGTCCTACTGTATTTACTTTGGGCTCCAACGTCTGTACATGGCATGTACTTTGGGCTTTCGGGATCAATGAAGGTTCTATGACTCACAGAAGCTGTCATAAGAAGCCCTCGCGCAGGGATCGTGGTTGTATCTTCTTGTGATCCTGACTTTGGGGTTAACTTGCCCTTTGTTGCGGCAATAAATAAACCTTTTAACGCCAGACCCCAAATCCTAAAGGGTTCGGTTTTCGGTTTTGCACGGTTTAGAGACATAGAGCTTGAAGGGTTTAGGGTTAAACTTGTCAACCCATAAGTGAGAGCGGGGGAGCGGATCCTTACACCTTCAAGCCCTACTAAAGCACACCCAGATCCCCCACCAAACCCTGAACCCTAAATCCTTGGCCCTAGTCCCTAAACCCTGAACTGTGGACCTTAAAACCCAAACCCTAAACCGTAAACCCTAAATACCCCAAACCCTAAACCCTGAACCCTAAACACAAAGCTCCCACTTCTTCCCTTGGGCACGGAGTCCCGTTGCTCGCCATGGCGGGAGAGTTGGGCTCACCGAGGCGCCTTACGACTAATTACAGGATTTTGGGTTTGGGGGTTTGGGTTTAGGGTTTAAGGTTTAGAGCTTATATAGAGGTATATAGGGGTTATGTGGGGGTATATTTATTCTGGGATAATGGAAACTAAAATGGTAACTACTCTAATTACAGGGCTTAGGGTTTATGTAGGGGTATACCGGGGATATGTGGGATATATTGAAATTCTGGGATAATGGAAAATAAATTGGAAACTACTATTGAGGGACCCAGGACCCTCCTTGTGCCTCTTGGTTTAGGGCTTAGGTTTTAGGGCTTAGGGTTTAGGGGTAGATGGCCCCCAATTGTGGGTATTTAAGCTACATAGAGCGTAGATGGAGGGTCTAGGTCACGTCAACGCCCTAGGCCCTAAGACTTAAGTCTTTGAAACTTAAAGTTTTTTTTAGGGTCCTAAACCCTGAACACTTGACTCCAAAAAAATGGAGTTAGTGTTTGGAGTGTAGGGATCATGAGTTAGAGTTTGGGTTTAGGGTGAAAGCTCCTATACACTAGCAATCCGATGTAAAAAATGTCGCAGTGGACCTATCCGGGCTTAGCATAACCTGAGCTCCAAATCGCCCAATGTAGGTACCCCTCATACAGATTGGGGCCCGACGTACCTAAACTGAAGCCTGAAACCCTAAACCCTAAACCCTAAACATGGAGCCCCAGGGTAGGGATTTTGAGTTACTGTTAGCACGTGGAAGCTGGTCCTATAGATACAAAACGTCGTACCATTCCTGGGCTTTCTTAGGGTTTAGGGTTTAAGGCTTGCAGAGATTTGGGGATTTCAACTTAAAGATGCAGATTCACAGATTCGGTGATATTTGGTTTCGGGTCTCGAGTTCCGGGCTTCAGGCATACATCTTTGGCCATCAAAAATCATCATGCTGGATTGCATCTACTCCTACATGTAGAACTCTGAGGGCCCAAGTACTCAACATTTGTACGCTGACATCCTAAACCTGCATGCAAATTACTACTCTCCAAAACCCAAGTACCTAATTATTGGGTACCTACACACTCTGGGATATGTGACCCCAAACCCTAAATCCCTTAACTGCGCGCAAACATGGAACTTCATAAAGGCCACGTTCAACAGGACAGCTGGCTGTGTCCGTCACCTTTTGCGGTTGAAAATGTGAGTCTGTTTTACACGATTTAGATTCCATATGAGCTATAATCTAAACTCCAAGTATCCCCGTTAATAAGCCCTATACAACTACCCTATATAATCCCCTATTCATGTGTATATATATATATATAACAGCCATCCTGCAATACTATGTGAGCTATCATCTAAACTCCTAGTATCCCCCCAATAATCCCCATAATACTCCCATATATGATCTCCTACATAAACCCCGGTCAAGGAATTTAGACTACAGCTCACATGAAGCGACTCAGAACCTCATAGCTGCGCTAGAAATATGGTAGCCCCAAACCCTAAGCCCTGAAACCGTGGACCTCCAAGTACCCGGAGCTATGAAGGGAGCATCTTGAGAAGCTGCCAATTTTCCATTTGGGTTTTGTGCTATGGGGTTTAGGGGTATAGAGGTTTAGGAGTTTTGTGTTATGGGTTTAGAGCTTAGTCAGGATTCAGGACTCGGGGTTTCACGGATTTCGGGATGAGGTTTGTGAGCGCCTTGCAATGGTTTGGGTTTTGGGAATATGGGGCTCTAGTGAAAGGTGTAGGGCAGGGATTGCAGGAAGGGAAGGGTCCCCCAGCAATAAGTTGAGCTATAGGCAGATGATCCGAAACCCTCAACCCTCAACCCTGAACCCTAAACCCTATATAAACCCCAGACCAAAAACCCTAAACCCAAAACCCTGCAGCTTCAACCCGTAGGATCTAATGTTCGAAGTTGAGGTTTTCCTGCAGCAGGATATTGTGATAGGTTAGAGGGTTTAGGGTTTAGGGTTTAGGGTGCGTTTTGGGAAGCTTATGTCAAGCTTAGAGCCACTAAGACCTACATCCCCATCCACCTTGATAGCACTACAGCCCGCATTACATTTTCCATCTGCGCTATAGTCTCCCCCTTAATAAGCCCCAGGTTACTCCCCTGTATAATTGCCTATATACCTCCTTTAAGGAGTAGACTATAGCTCATGTGATTTTCTTCTTTTTTAAAGAACGTACAGAACCTGTGGACTTTCAAGCAGGGATTGCATAGGGATTCGAAGTTTAGGGTTTCTGGGGTTTAGGGAAGTTTAGCGATTAGGGCTCCAAGCCCTGAATGACCCTGAGTGTGTCATGGCACCATACTTCCTTGTGTTGTGACGATGCTCAACACAATCCCTACGTCGTGCACATGCTGAAAAACTCCCACTCGCTAAACTCCGAATCCTAAAGACTTAACAGCCAGAAGCGCGCCCTAAATCTTTAACTCTGTTGCCCTAAACAAACCTAGTACCTAACACCCCTGACCCCTAAGCCCTAAACCCTACACCCATAAACCATCTCCCTAAATCCTAAACCCCCAAACCCCACACCCCTAAACTCTCCAAAGCCCTAAACCAAGTATGAACCCCTGCTTTCTAAGGTGCAGGCCAAGGGCTTCGGCAGCTTCTACGCCTGCCCCCCTGGCCGCCTGGCCCCCGTGCTATGCTTTTCGAGCCCAAGAATGCCGGATGGTAGCCTCCAAAGGGTTTAGGATTTTAGGGGTTTAGGGTTTTAGGGTTTTGGGTTTTAGGGTTTAGGGATTTACGGTTTAGGGTTTAGGTTAGGGTTTTAGGGTGTAGGGTTTAGGGGTTTGGTGGGGTGTTGGTCGGGGGTTTAGGGCCTCCAAAGGTTTCGGGTTTGGGGTCCGGGGCGTAGGACAAGGGATCCAAATAGCCCAATGTAGGTAATAGTTACAGAACTAGGGCCCAATGCAGGTATCATTCGTACACTTCTTGGATCCCTAGTGTTGGGGCTAGCTGATATAAACCCCTAAACTCTAGAGGGTTTTGGAGACGAGAGTTTAAGGCTTGATTCGGGTTCAGGGCCAGCGGTGAGGGGTATAGGGGGACGAGGGATTAGAGTAGTTTAGGGACTAGAGCCGCGCAGGATTGTGGGGATCCAAGTATATAAACTTAAACCCTATACATGCAAAGCCCTACAGACCCCCATAAGAGCCCCATGCGGATGGGGCATTGGGCTTTAGGACTTTGGAATTCCGTGAATGCAGGTTAGGTCTAGGCTCATAAGGGATTGTACCAAGACCCTCCCTACAGCGTTGATTTTGCTGCCGATAGTCGACCTTCTTGCAGCGTGTGAGACGTGCTGGGAGGATGTGTAGGGGATTGGTCAGAAGGTGGTCAGAAGTTTTCTAGCCCCAAAACTCTGTGAAGGGCCTCAGGGACAGGCAAATGGTAGGCCCAACAAGATGTTTAGGCCTCAAACTCCTTTCGAAATGCAAGACCAGGAATAAAGTTTCGTCGCATTTGCTTGCATTCATGTTGCGGAGGACGCGGAGTACAAAGAAAGTGCGTTTTTGCTGGCCTGGCTGGCGGAGGAAGGAATCCACCGGAATATATTTATAATACTTTGATTGCTCCAGACGGAGGACTTGGTGGAGGAGTCTATGGAGGAAGGGGGTCTACGCAGGATTCGTGCAGAACTGATACAGTCATGCGCAAATGCGACGAACTTTCGTCCTGCCGCAGTCGCACCGGCAATTGTGGATGCAAAGCCCCTTTTTCGGGGGTACTTAGGCCCTAATAGAGCCTAAGTGGAGGGTCTACCTGGACCCCAAAAGCAAGTAAAATAATAGCCCAAAATCCCTAGAACATGCCTTTTTGACCATCATTCTACATACCTTTGGGGTTCAAGTAATTAATTCGGGCTTCAGAAACCCGGGCTTTAAATGAAGGATGCAAGACAGAGGGAAGCTGGGCAGTCGGGGTTGGATTACAGCTTGCTGATGGGACTATAAAGCCAAAATCCTCAAACCTGACCGTGCCCTGACTCCTCACTGTGGGTTTAGTGGCTTAGGATTTAGGGTTTAAGGCACACGTGATGTCCAGCCCTTACAACTCTCTCCCAACCCGAAAATTGTCAGCAAGTCATGAGCGACTCTGTCCTGCAGGGCTGAGGAGGCAGTAGTGACTCCTGCCTTCCTTTTTCTTCCACTCCCTAGACATTGCTTTTGTTTTTATCAGTGTAAGTAATATTCTGTTGCCATTTTTGTTATTGAAATAGTTGATGTGAATTAATGCTACGGCCCCTAAACTCTAAACCCTGTTATTGTTATGCCAGGGTCCCCACAAGCACCTCCAATTTGAGGTACCCCTGTGCGGCAAGGGAGGTGAACTTTTTTTTTTCGTCTGCGCCAGCACTCCAGCACGCGCTGCAACACCCACGAAGCGCGAGTTTGTCACGGTGCAAGGCGTCTGGGGTGGAATACTTACAGGAACTCTAGGCTGGCAAAGGGCCTTGACTACGTGGTGAGTGGGCCCAAGGTGTGAGGGCTTGATTGCTTAGCGCAAGGCTTTCACATGTGATCCTTCAGCAGCCTGTAGTGAACTACTTCTACCCAGACCTATACTCAGGCCGAAGTAGCCACGAATTGGGGCCCTACAACCCCAACTAAAGGTCCGGAGGGTGCTGGAAATGATTCAGGGCGGCGACAAGCTCCCACAGCGTGGCGCTGCCAGCGCTGAAAACTGAGCCCAGGCTCGAAACCCTGGACCCCTACAGCCACGCGGTTTAGGGTTTAGGGTTTAGGGTTTAAGGTTTAGGGTAGCGACTCTATACTCAGTTGCTGTTAATCTTAAGAGACACAAGTTAAGTTGCCACCAGAAGAGAACCTTTTAATTTGCTGTACAGCCGCTTTGTGGCAACTTGATTTAAGGTAATTGGGTGTGACACGGTGTAGATATGTACATGAGCTCCTCCTACTGCCATGATGCTTTCTAGTTACCCCCCTGTGTCTCAGCGTATGCTTAGTAACGCCGCCTGAGGAGTCATCGATGGCTATTCCGATATACAGCACCAAATCCTACTGCGAAAGGACTCCCATTTAGTAGCTCCTCTTTCGGTTTTGTTCCCCAAAAAATCTAAGCTTACTGGTTCTTAGTAGGGTATATGGGAATAGAATCCTTGCATAATCCCAAGAAAACATATTCCCTTCTTCCCACGAAGAACCCGTAAGAGAAGTAAGGGTTTCATTTGGGTACTGCCCCCTCCCAGTAACAGTCGATATTAGGGCTACCTAAACCGCAAAAGTAGGTAAAACAATAGCCCAAAACACCAAAACATAGCCCAAAAGGCCATTATTCTACATACTTTTGGGGTTTAGGTATATATATATATAACCATAATATACATATTATCCAACTGTTACTGAGGGGGGGGCAGTACCCAAGGTTTAATAATCCACCACCCCAGGATGAGCCTACTCGGAGCCACTAGGTAGAGCCTGAGCCCTACACTCTGTTGCGGTGCCCCCTTACACCCTACCTGTGGCTCCATTTACCTACAGTTTAGTAGTAATTCCCCCCTATTTAGTAGGTAGAACCCATAAAACTGTAGGTAAATGCAGCCACAGGTAAACCCTAAGAGTCTCAACTCTTACTTCTCAGCTGGCAGTCTTTCGGACCTGAACTGGATGTGCTTGGGGTTTCAGGAATTAACTTCTTTCGGACTCGGGGCCCAGGGTTGGGGGTTTAGTGTTGAGGTTATGCAGCCGATTCCCTACACAAACGTTAGTGAGAACAATGCAACCTACCCTTTAACAAAGCGGGCTTGTGGGGAGAGGCAGTAGATCCAAATGAAAGAATAAGTCTCAAACATTTACCGTCGCCGCTTTGGGGCACTGTCGGTGTATGTTAGAGAAAGATTGTGGATTAGGTTTCTGGGCTTGTTGTCCGAAATTAGGTGCCCAAGCATTCTTGCCCGCGATGCCCAACTCATGCAAGCAAATCAAGGGCTAAACCCTATAAACCTAGCTCATGGAACCAGAAACAAAAGTAGCACTGTTTCCCAGCTATTCGGCTGTCCATTCGTCATGGGGGGCAGCCCCATATAAACTTGAGAAACTATCATCCTCACTATCGGGTCCCTCAGAAAAGGAGCCTCCATGTTTCAAAATTCCCCACAAAGGTACCCCAACCTTAGAATTGGGACCTCCAGAATGGAACGCTGTTTCTGTTGAGCATGAAAACCTATAAGTCCTCGACCAAAATGTGTTTCAAACAGCTTGCCCCCTGCGCGTCAGGTTCAGACTTGTGGGTTTCCCAGACCCCCTAAAAGATCACAAAAAATGGCACCCCCCCAAATTTGAACCCATTACTACACTGGGGAAACTAGGGGATTATGAGGGGGTTCCGTTTGTTGGATCCTTTAAAAGGTCTGGTTTTCCGGTTTTTGAAGACCCTCGGGCTCCAATAGCCCAAGGTAGTGAGGTTTAGGGTATAGGGATTAGGGTACCCAAAGGATCCGCTAAGTTAAAATCACTGGTTATAGTTAAATATAAGATATTTCCTTAAAATAGTTATAGTCCGCCGACCTTGGGGGGCGTGTTGGATGGTTGCCGAAGGCGGAGAGGGTGAAAACCCTCTTCCTTTCTCCCTTACAGCCCCACGGGGGGGTGGGGGGAGGGGGGGGGGGTAGGGG
>CAJNIZ010044481.1:10730-24012 GCA_905231905.1 Symbiodinium pilosum
AGGGTTTAGGGTTTAGGGGTCCATACCCTGAAGCGTCCTTCCCAAAACCCTAAACCCTAAACCCCCCAAACCTAAAATCGGAAACCCCCAAAATGAAAAAAAGTAAACAACTGAAACCCTACCCTCCCCGGGACTATTGCAGACCAAAGATTTGCAAACCTCCTCCTTTGAAGGGCGTTAATGTTAGGATCCTTACTCTAATCCCTATTAAGGGCGAGGGGTTTATGAATCAGGTGTCTGGGTTAACATGGAACCCCGTGTAAGCCCCCGTTACAATGGACAGTCGTCTAGGTAAAGCCCCTCTTCAGGTTACATGCTAGTTTGGGGGGAATTCCCCAAATTGTGTAATATCCTCATATATTATGCTCCTAAACCCTAAACCCTACACCCTAAACCCCTAAACCCTGGACCCATGACCCAAAACCCTGGGGAGGGTACAATGTCTGAATCAGGCGCTTCGCCTGCCTTGGCAGCGCAACTGAAGCGAACGGAGGCAACGTTGACACCGGAGAGGCCTCGGTCTTTCGGGTCTAGGATTTTGGGGTGTAAGGGTTTAGGGTTTGGGGGTCTAGCGTTTAGGGTTGTCGGGGTTTAGGGTTTAGGGTCTGTTTCGGGTATAGGAGTTTGGAGTTTCATGTTTAGGGGTTGAGGGTTTAAGGGTTTAGGGTTTAGAGTTTAGGGCCTTCGGGATTTAGGGTTTAGAGTCAGACCCTCCAACCGTCTTTGAGTGAGAGGAGGGGTGGGGTTGATACAAACCCTAAACCCTATACCCTAAACCCCTAAACCCTAAACCCCTGATATAGGCTTTAACTTCAGGGCTCAAGGTTTGGACAAAGTGTAGAATGGAAATTGGTGTAGCGTGTGATGTTTGCACAGGGTTTTGTAGGTTCCTTCATTTGGTAGGGAGGGGGGGTTTTACAGGGCTTAGGGCTTAGGGCTTAGGGTTTTGAAGGGTTGCCTGCAAGGACTCGCAGGGTTTGATGGGTTGCAGGGCTTTAGATTAGGTTTTTGTAGGGCTTTTGAGGTTTGCCCTAAACCCTAAACCCTAAACCCCTAAACCCTAAACCCCTAAACCCCCGGAAGTTATGGACTGGCAGGGTCCAGGAGGGCTTTCGTGTTTATGGCAGGCGTAGTGTTTGTGGCCTTCAAGGTTTTTGTGAGTTGAAGGCTTTCGGTTTTTGGTGGTTTTTAAGTTGGCTTCGCAGGATGTTTTTAGGGTAGACCGCCTGTGTGGGGTGAACACAGGTTTCTAGTAGTCATATGTTTTTGTTGTCCGTTGTTTGCAATCTTTTCCCCATGAAATAAGCCCATGTCCATGAAAATGCTACCAACTCCCCGTTCAGGAATCCCCCCCACCCCCTCTAGGGACAACCCGCTCTGTGCTAGAGTTTTTCCTTAGGGTGAGGGACATGGCATCGGGGCGCCGGAATCAACTTCAAGCTGAGACAAGCTTGGAGAAGGATAAGGAGATCAACAGGTCGATGCTCAGCGAAAAGTATATGGGTATTGGTCTAAATTCCCTATAATACGGGGTCCTACATTTGGGTTCTCATTACAAAACGGGGCCCTATATAAATTTCCCCCATTTTGGGAACAGGACTTTAGGGAAACTACCATATACCCTTATTCCCTACCAACCCCCAGTAAGTTAGTTGAGCCTGGAGCTCTTCATGACGTGAACTCCCCAACTCAGCGGGTCGGGAGTCCCCATTCTTTCGGAACCACAAACCCTAAATCCTAAGCCCTAAATCCTAAACCCTAAATCCTAAACCCTAAGCCCTAGCCTATACACTGAGCCCTAAATCCTAACCCCTGTACCCTAAAGCCTGAACATCCAATCCTAAAGCGTGTCAAGGCTTTCTGACTACCAACGTCAGCTTGCTCGGGCAGGGGTAGCCAGGGCAGGGTACCTGGTGGACATGCATATTAATGTATTGTAGTATATTATTACAGTATGTTATAGTATATTTCAGTATGTTACACTTTATAGTATTATACAGTTTATAGTATGTTATAGTATATTACAGTTTATAGTATATTATAATATGTTATAGTACGTTATCGTATATTCTACTTTGTAGTATATTATAGTATTAATAGCAATGATGTTGAGTCGTATTAGTGATGTAGTTGTGGAACATTCATTACTAAGCGCAATGCGGGGAGTTATGTTACTGGGGAAAGCGGTTGAATGGAGTCTAGCCCAGACCCGTGATTAATAAACCCCCTCCCCTAGGGGAGGGGGTTCATTCATCATGGGTCTACATTACCCCTAAACCCTAAATAGTAGTTTCCATTTTCTTTTCTATTATCCCTATATATCCCCCATATAACCCCTAAGGGTTGAGAGCTTGAGGTTTAGGATGCTCTAGGTGGTGCATTTGCTTTACGGTTGGAAATTCTCTGCCTCAGTCTTTACAGGGTTCCTCCTCCTAAGCCCTAAAATGGTCGCAAACTTGAAGCGATTTGAGGTCGAACAGCATGCAGGACCTGCGATCTTTTCTGGGTTTACGTGGTGCTGAATGTTGGAATCCGAGACGGTTTCAGGATTTAGGTTTATAATCACCCTTAAGTAGATAGAATATGGTTTAGGGTATATTATAAGAAAATCCCCATATAACCTATATTCCATCTACTTAAGGGGGACTAAGCCCTAAAACCTAAATGGTAGTTTCCATTTTCTTTTCCATTATCCCCATATAACCCCTACATAACCCCTATAAAACACCTGTATTCTACTTAAGGGGGCCTACATATATAACCCTAAACCCCAAACCCTAAACCCTGTCCACTTAAGGGAGGTTTGTAGGGCTTGGAACCTGCAATGTTTTTGCAGTTAGTGTATGGTTTCAGATACCCAGAGGGTTTAGGGTTTAGGGTTTATTGGGCCCCACCTTCAACGAATCTAAACCTCAAGATCGCTCTACACCCTAACTGAGTTCTGAACCCCAAGTAAAAATCTGAACCCCAAGCCCTACACTCCAAATTCTGAACCCTCAAACTTGAACCCTAGTTCGGAACCCCAGATTCTATACCCTAAACTTGAAAACTTACGCTACTTCAGTACCTGAAGCCCTTAGGGTTTAGGGTTTAGGGCTTAGGATTTAGGGTTTAGGGTTCAGGGTCCATGCATCTACGGCCCCAATTCCTCCTATGTTTGTGTGCCTGCCATGCAACCAAGATTGAATACAGCTTAAACACAAATATGAGTTATAACCCAAGAAGTCACATAAGTGAGCAACCCCTCTACATCGTAGTATAGCTTTCAAGAGCTTTGTGTTGCAGCATCCAACTGGGCACATGGGAGTTCCTCACCATTACTGATGGATTGGCCCTGCATATTCCGGTTTACCAGTATGAACCTCAGAAACGCTAATTCCTGAACCCTAAGCCCTGAACCCTAAACCCAGCCCTAAACATCACCACAATTTGGAGCTAGGTAGGGGAAGCCCAAGTTCAAGCTAGGTACTAGCCTATGGTCCCTGATCATTGGTATAGTAGACAAACACCTGTGTTTCGTAATATTCTTCCCTAGATTTGAAAACCCTTAGCGTTATAAACCTTAATTAAGCCTTAGATCCGAAGCCCTTCGTAAGCCTAAAACATTAACCGTAGGCCCTGAGCCCCAAACCCTTCACAACCGTTTTACCCTAAGCCTCAGCCCGAAACCCTTTAGACACCCAGACCAAGCCCTTTGACCTAAAACCTAAGCCCTCAACATCAACCCGAAACCTTGTAGACCCCCAAACAAAACCCTAAACCTTAAACCCTAAGCCTGAAACCCTAAACCCTAAACCCTAAACCCCAATCCCTAAACCCCAAACCCCAAAACCCTAAACCCCGAAACCCTAAAACCACTAAACCCTAAGCCTTAACCCCTTAAGACTAAGGGGCGCCGTGACTTCCGTCAGAACCTGTCCGGCTTGCAGCGGAACCTGGACCTCCCCTTGGGCTTTAGGATTTAGGGTTTTGGGGTTTAGGGTTTAGGGTTTGGATTTAGGATTTAAGGTTTTGCGGTTTAAGGTTTTTTGGGGTTTAGGGTTTAGGCTGCGTTGCTGGGGGATACTTGGAGGTGTAGGGTACGTCTAGCCCAATTACATGGGATTGCATAGGGCTTATTTCGGGCTTTATCGGATTTATGTAGGGGCGTATAGGTTTTAGGGTAAGTATAGCCCATTTATAGACGGTATTTATAACCGAGTTATAGTCATATTATGGGATTTTGGGGGTTTTTGAATGGCGTTATGAGGACAATTCTTTTGGGGCTGCACTTACCTTGAATCTACAGGCAGGGTTAGGTGGGGGGTTTAGGGTTTAGGGATTGCTGAGCTGAGATTGGGGAGTAGAGTCTGGGGTTTGTAGGGTGTAGGGCCTTCGGTGAAGGGTTACTGCTCTTGCTACGTGTACCCCTTCCTCTCATCATCTAAACCCTAAACCCTAAACTCTAAACCCTAAACTGTAAACCCTAAACCCTAAACCCTTAACCGTGTCTATTGCGGAGCATCCCAAACCCTAAACTCTGATATCTTGGCAGGTTTGGTCTGGGGGCTTTCAAATAGACCTTAGGAGGACCTCCCACCCTGTAATGGTGGTATAGTAGGGTTTAGGGTTTAGGGGTTGAGGTCTAGGGTTTAGGGTTAGCAGTAGGGTTTCAGGTGGTATAATAGAATATAAAAGGACCCTAGAATAATCCTTATTCTCCTTTATAGTCGCTATTACAAGGTGGGGGGTCCGCCTAAACTAGACCGTTCTGTTCGGCACTACGGGGAAATTGGTAGTTTCCATAGATGGGGGAACCCAATAGGGACACCCAATATATTCATATATTCCGTTACATATTCTATTCCTTATTATGGGGAACCCTGAACCCTAAACCCCTAGTTTTGGGAACTAGTATATTCCTTAATATATTCTACTCCGTATTATGGGGCACCCGAAAAACGGACCCCTAATTTTGGGAACTGCCCGTCTGCAGAGCTGCACGAAGCTCTTGGCTCTTGGTCTGATGAAGTTGAAGAGTTTGTCGGGATATCTGAGGAGGACCCCCCACCCTGTAATAGTGACTATAGGGGATAATAGGGATTATATTAGGGTCCTCTTATATTCCTATGATACCACTATTACAGGGTTGGGGGTCCTCCTAAGGGATATCTCTTTTTTTTTCTTTTGTAACGGGGCATTGTCAGCGCAAGACATCCTTCTGTCGCAGCAGATGAATAGTTACAGCAAAGGCTAGAGCCAGGCAATGTCCCTGTCTTGTGCAATTACTACAGGTTTTGATAGGTGCCGCTCCAAGTCGTGCCTTAAGCCCCAAGCTACAACAACCGACCTAGAAACCACTGTAAAATTCAAGTTTCCATGCTATCTTCCATGTTGCTAGAAGCCGTGAGACCTTAAATCCTACATCCTAAACCCTAAATCGCAAACCCTCCACCTTAAACCCCATTTCACCCAAACCTGACTTGGCCTTGTCTGAAGATAACTAGAGGCCTCGAGCTAGACCCAAACCCCAAACCTTGCACCGCCTAGTCTAGACAGGTCCAAGTGGTTCAAGGCTTGAAGGCTTCCAGGCGCGGCTTAATCTCAAAGAAAGCGAGAAGCCTTGAGCCAGACCCAGTCCAAACCTTGCACACGCCTGGTCTAGACAGGTGCAAAAAACAAAAGAGACCATAGGAACACGATCAGAGTTCGCGAGATAAAGATCAAGGAGAGGGTGGAGCGCCAGAGGGGTGGGCTCTTGCAGGTCAGGGTGCGCGCCTGGGTGCTTCCAGCACCAGTGCACCCTCTGGCTGACACCCTGAACCCTAAACCTTAAACCTAAACCCTAAGCCCACTAGCTCTGTTGTCTAAGTGCCGACTGGTTCATGGAATATGTTCACTCTAACCTGACCTGGCTTGGAGGCTCATAAGGTTGCGCATCCTCCCCATTTACAGGGGTTATAGCGGTTATAGGATTGAGCTTGCAGGGGTTATAGCGGTTGTAGGATTGAGCTTGCAGGGTTTATAGTTTAGGGTTTATGGCATGTAGGGGGTATATTGGGTTCAGGGATGGTCATTCCAAAGGTCCCATGTTTTCGGGAGCCCTTGTACCAAAGACTGCTTGGGCTGTACATTATGGCCTCCCCTGTTTATCTTAAACCCTAAGTTCTAAACCCTAACCCCCAAATGCGCCCCATTCCCAGGCACCTCGGTGGGTTCTGGGCACCCTTAACCTTTAACCGTTTGAACCTTGTTGATCTCAAGCCTGGATCTTGCAGACTCCATATATTGAACTTGTTCTTTCAATGTCCTTTTTCATCATTAATGCTAGTATTCTTTTCGGTTGTGCTCTCCCCTTCGTCTCTAAACATCCCCCCCCCTCCCCCCGACACGAGTGTGGATGTGGGCAAGCCTGAGAACCAGGGCATGCAAGGAAAGAAGGGCCCTGTCCGGCAGAAGCAAGATGAGCGCCGCATGAGGAAGCACTTCATCTTCTGCAAGACGCACTTCGAACGCTTGGCCAGACCCAAACCCCTGAAAGGATCTATAGACCCATTATAACCCCCATATAATCCTTATACATTTTCCCATATGGTTCTAGGGGATCTAATTTTTAGATCCTTTTGGGGGTCTGGGGAGAGATTCTAAAGGCTATCGCCATGGAGCAACAGCCAACGTCTATGCGTGGCAACAAGAAGAAGCAGCCGAAGGAGGACAATGGATACAAGTTTGACTATCAGGGCATTATCCTCGTGCAACTGCCCCATGAGGCCTCCCGTAGTCCCTGACTTGGAGGGGTTTAGAGCTATGCCCCTGTTCAGTTCCCCTGATATATCTTCAGTACAATCCTGATCTTATCTAAGGTGTATGGTGACCCCAAACCCATTGGTAGAACCATTGCGGTCCGCCCTTAAACCTCAAACCCAAGCCCTAAACCCTAAGCCCCAAACCCTAGGCCCTAAACCCTAAATCCCCAAACCTTATCTCCCATGATGTCCGTCTGAAGGATCAGGCCGTGGCGCAGGCTCCAAGCAGCTAGTACTTGGAGCTTCAGGATAGTCTAGTTTTTGGGGGTTTAGGGTTTAGGGATTAGCGTTTAGGGTTTCCCATAGGTTTTTATTTTGGAGTCGCCATATTAACATTGAACATTAGGGAAGGGGTGCTCTCATTTTCAAAGGGTTACCGGGGAACCTTCGAAATTATAACCCAGTTGAAAAGGGCTAGTATGGGGAGTGGAAAAAAAAGAATGGAGGCTACCATATTACTTACGGTTCAGGATTAGGGTTTGGGGTTGAGGGTTTGCGGTGAACCTACCATATCATTTGGGGCTGAGGGTTCGCGGCGTACTCACTGCTGCTGAAGCAGGAGTGAAGGACTGGATCCCAATACCAATCCTTACAAAATCTCCATATGAGCTATAGTTTAAACTCGTTAAGCGGGGGTTCTATAGGGGATCATATAGAGAGTATGATAGGTCTTATTAATGGGGATATTAGGAGTTACCGAGGACTCGTTGGTTGCTTTTTACTTGAAATTGGGCTAGGCAAGATCTAAGGTTTAAGTTTTAACTTTTCGAGTATTTGTAGCTGATATTGGTAGTTCTTGGGCTTCCATGTACGGGTGAAGTCAGCAGGCTGCTGCCACTGCTGTGAACACAGCCATTGCTGTCGCGAAGCTGCTGCGAAAATGCACGGGGCGTTGGTTGACATGGAAGACATTTGGGCAGTTGCCTGGAACCTGTTTGCAGACATTACAAGTGCGCTGTATCCTTCGCAGGCTTTTACAGGCGAGTCTGCCAAAACACTTTTTACCAACAAGAGTGGCTGTCTTCCGCCATGATTCCAAAGCCATTGCTGCTGTACCTGTACAAATACTACGGCCACAAAGTTGGGCAGGATGTGCTCTATGGCTCAGACAGTGAGTTTGGCGCTCACGGTTCTAAGGACTTGGCCTGGGAAGGGGTGCGCTAGAATTGCAATGCCGAATATATGGTAGTTTCCCAAAATAGGGGGACCCCAATATAGACCCCAACATACTATAATCCTTATTCTGGGGACCCCCAAAAAGGTATCCATAATTTTGGAAAACCCCCATATCTGTAATCAAAGCAAGAACCTTGCTCTGGAATCTTAACTCGACCCGGAAGTCCTCAACGAGGCTTAGGGTTTAGGGTTTAGGGAAGTTTTTCAACATGATCTCCATAAAACTTTGAGCAAAGACGCGCAGAATCCCTCTACATTCTCACATACTATTTCCCTGGGTACCTACAAGCCCCGCCCTTTTTGACTGTAGAAGCCTGAACCGATTGGTACAAAACCTTGAACCTCACCCCCGTTCCATGATCGGTGGTCCCTGTTTTGAAAAACCTAAAATCTAAGCCCATGTCCCTTTACTGGGTTGCTGTTAAGGAACTTCATTAAAGGGTTATAACAAAGAAACCTTTGCAATTACTGCGTACATACCGGTATCATTGTAACTTAACTTGAGTTCCTTAAAAGCAACCCAGTTTACCGTAGCGTCCTGAACCTTAACCTGGGCGGTGGATCAGGGAAAGCCTTGAACCCTTAAACCCGAATCCCTTAGAGCCTTAAAACCTTAACCCTAAACCCTTAAACCTTAAACCCTTCAATCCCAAACCTTAAACCCCTCAACCCTAAATCTAAAACCCGGGGGGCCCAGAGAAAGCCTTCATGCTCGGCAGACCGACTGTCCTCTTTGTGGTGCTTTGCTGGGCCATCTGGCAGAGGCCCGGGAGTGGCTTAGGGTTTATAGGGTTTGGTTTAGGGTTTAGGGCTTAGGGTTTAGGGGTTTAGGGGTTTAGGGGTTTAGGGGTTTAGGGTTTAGGGTTTGGTTTGGGGCTTAGGGTTTAGGCTTTAGGGTTTAGGGTTTAGGGAAGAAGTCTTCAAGGGGGATGTAGGGCTTCTATGGGAGAGATCTAGGGGTATATACCCCTAGTTTGCGATAAGTTGCGCTAGGCTGTAGCGTTTATCCTCCCAAAAAATTGACACGGAACTCCCTACAGGCGCCTTTTTCAAGTGCACTAGTATTTGGTTGGGGGTATAGGGTTTAGGGCTTAAGGCTCTAGGGTAAGTCAGTGTATTCTAGAAGTCTGACGAGGCAGCAATACTACTTGTAATGAGTTATGACCCTTTTCTGCCTTATCTATCTATAGTATACAATGCCCCAAAGCATTATTCGAGCATTGTAAGCAAATAGGCGCGGTAAATAAAATGCCTATAAAGCCCTCTATATAGCCACCTTCCATCTTCATGTTTTCTTCCAGTGGATTCTCGATTACTCTACTGCAATTCTTTTGCCCCAAGACCTAAACCCTAAATTCTGGCATACACCTACACAGCGCAGCGCTTTCAGTAAGCGACATTTGCAATGGCACTTTGTTGGAAAGGTTTTGGGTTTCAGGATTGGAGTTTGAGGATTTGGGCTGTGAGTTATACCCAATGGCCCCTAACAACCTTACAGGGTATAACTTCAGATACTAACAAGTTACCCCCTACACCCTAAACCCTATCTAAGTTCCAGTGCATTTATTAACTGGTGCTTCGAGGGAGTGCCGCAGTAGATGCCTGTATATTTATATATACTGATCCCTGTGTGAGCCATAGTCTAAACCCCTTACATGGCGGTTATATAGAGGATTATATAGGGGAGTAGTATAGGGGTTATTGAGAGAGATGCTAGGAGCTTAGGTCATAGCTCATATAATCCACCCAAAAAGTGTTCCTACATTGACTTCCCTTCTCCCCCTTGAGCACCAGTAAGAGCTGGGTGTAGTCGCAAACGCGAACAGCATGTTTCAACTTGGCCTTGGGCAGCCCTCGCCCCAACCCGTTGTAAGCCCCTAGCAAACCAACAATGGGGTTAGCCCATTGGGGTAATCTTAGTGTTATATTGGGATATGGAAAATAAGATGGAAAGTACCTTTTAGGTTTGCAAGTAAGGGATCTGACCTGTTTGGGGGCTAAGTAAAGAGACCTTGAGTTGGTACGTACGGTTTGGAGCATCGTTTTTTTAGGATCACGCCGCGAAAGGGTCGTATCATATCCTTGATGGAAGATGTCCTTTACAACCCTGAGTACCAAAGTCCTGAACCCTAAACCCTAAACCCTAAACCTGTCAATCACGGTGGGGTAGTTTCCCAGCCGGGGAACGTTAGCTCTTAGCCTGAGCCCTAAAGCGTAAGCCATAGACTCGGAACTTATGGGTGGTGAGTGGGGAAGAAGGGAACGGGGTTTAGGGTTTAGGGTTTTGAATATAGTCTCTATAGAACCCCTATATCTGATATACAGTATATACTATATTCCTGTATTCCCTATTAAAGCCCGGTAAGTACACCGTTAGCAGGAGAGGCGGTAGAGGGTTTTGGCCCAAGAGCCTGAGCCAAGGGCAAGGAAACCCATGTGCAGTATCTCTGCTGAGAATGAAAATGTTTATGGTGTTTAAGGTTTAGGGTCTCGAAGTTTCCCAAAATTAGGGATCGCCCTTATAGGGTCCTAGAGTCCCTACCAGGATGACAGTTGGGGTCGATATTGGGTCCCCCTATTTATGGAAACTGCCGATTCATCTCTCTCTCAAACTTTCCCCCCTCTTACATACCGCCAGAGTGAACTGTTTTTACTCGAGCCTCCCCACCTTATCATGTGCTCGCGTGGCACTAACTTGGAAATCGCGAACCAAGCAGGCAACCACAGCCAGCCAACCATGGCCACAGGTACCCAGGGAGCCCAATACCCTGATTACGGAATATAGTCCCCCTTAAGTAGATAGAATATGGCTTTAGGTATATTATAGTAAGATCCTCATATACCCCATATTCTATCTACTTAAGGGGGACTATATAGTATAACCAGATTAGGGATCCTGATACCATGTAGGGTAAATTCCTCCTTTAAGGAGTATTTTGGGTATACTTGTAAACAGCCAGGCAACCACGACCGTAAATGCCTTCTCACCCTGATAAGGTCTAGGCATTGCTGCGACACCCTGGTAGACCCTCAAACCCCTAAAGCCCTGAAACCCTAAAAGCCGAAGCAGTCGCTTCCATTTTCTTTTCCATAATCCCTAC
Organism: Symbiodinium pilosum; assembly: GCA_905231905.1. Taxonomy (NCBI): domain Eukaryota; class Dinophyceae; order Suessiales; family Symbiodiniaceae; genus Symbiodinium; species Symbiodinium pilosum. The sequence goes on from CAJNIZ010044481.1 coordinate 21,793, forward strand.
ATATCCCCCATAAAATCCTAAGCCCTAACACCTAAAACCCTAAACCCTATATAACCACATTGTGGGGTTCGGCGTTGGGGGAATGAGTGACGGGGAGCGGAGGAGCATGGACTTCCTCTCTTTTTTTCGTGACATTCGCTCCGCTCCACCAGGGCCTCCAGGAAACAGAAATCTATAATATACTGAAATATACCATAATATATTACAATATACTATAATATATTATAATATACCAGAATATACTATAATATACCATAACATACTACTATATACTACAATATACTATAATACATAAGAATATACTTGATATACCATAATACACAGTAACATTCTATGATATACTTATTCCAGGTGGAGAAATTCATGACTTCGCTCTACCGCTTCTTCAAGAGCATCGACCTCGATGTGCAAGGCGCGGGGGCGGAGCGGGACCTTGCGTAGAATCACAGCCCGACTAGAGAGGCCACAGCAAGCCCAGTAACAGTGACTATAGGGGATAAGGTTTTAGTTTAGGGTAATAGGAGCTGAGCTATTTGGGATAATGGTTATTATACCGGAGTCCTCTAGTATTCCTATTATACCACTATTACTTGGTGGGGGTCCACCTGAGCAAGACCTGAAGACATGAGCCATAATCTAAACTCCTGAAAGAGGGTTGTATAAGAAACATAAGGGTTACTATAAAGGTTATTCAGGGGATACTAGGAGTTTAGATTCTAGCTCACACGAAATCTGAACATGGCGCCTTGGTGTGAGGCGGGCACGTGTCCCTAAGCCCTAAACCCTAGCATTCTAACGGATAGAGGGTTTAGGGTTTAGGGTAATGATTCAGCCTTTTACGTTGATTGAGATCTCCTCCTCACGCCATAGAAATGCTTCAGGCTCTAGAACCCAAACCCTCGAATTCTACATGTTTTTTTTCCGCAAACTAGGGGTCGCTTTTTAACGGCCCGAATTAGGCTTATAGTATTTTTGGATCTACATTGGGCCCCCTAATTATGGAAACAACTGAATTCGATACACAACCCTACAAATCAAGCACCCAAAATCTGAACCCTAAGCCCTAAACCCTCCACCCTAAACCCTAAACTCTAAACTCTAAACCCTAAACCCGCAACCCTCAACCCTAAACCCTAAACTAAAACCCAAAGCCTGCTCGGCACAGGCAAGCGGCCGCAGCCCGCCTCCCAGGATTTCCCGCCGGGGGTACCTCCAATACCGGATTTGCTCTCAGGCTGGCAGGGTTTAGGAATTTGTTTTAAGGGTCTATGTATTATATTGGTATAATGGAAAATCAGATGGAAACTACTATAATGGAGAATCACATGGAAAATAGACTGGAGACTACTATTTAGGGTTTAGGGTTGAGGAATTTGTTTTAAGGGTCTATGTAGGGATAATGGAAAAGAAAATGGAAGCTACTATAATGGGGTTATATGAACCATAGTCTAAACTCCTAGTATCCCCCTTAAAAACCCTATAGTAATCCCCTATATANNTAATGATAGTAATAGTAATAGTAGTGCTCATAGTAATAATACTAACAATATTAACGGTTAATCATAGAAATAACAGTAGTCGTAGTAATCATCCTTGTATGCGAAGCATTTAACTCCAGGCTACAGGAACCTGTCCACATCGGCCACCGTGAGCCAAAGTGCTGAGTTCCCAAGAGTCAGTTTACTCTAGCCGAGAGCTCTCGCCTGCAACCCAGCAGGCAAGGCCCATGTATCTTAAAAGTGGCTCTAGCTTTGGATTGGAGCACAGCAGCTTGTGTCGTGTCCCGATTGATGAATTCAATGAGCCCTCCAGTGAGCAAGTGCGCCCACATATCTGTACCAACCCTATGAAGGACTCAGACAAGACAGTTTTTCATTTTGAAGAGGAGGAACTCAGCTGAACCCTTGCTCCCCTACAAGTAGGTCATGTTGCAAGCTCACGGCAGTACCACGAAGATGAAGGTGTTGTGTTGCTTCCCCACTACTGGGTCGCATACCCACCTCAACCCCAAATCCCAACTTCCAAGCTTTTTTTTCCTTTGCATTTGGCCCTAGATCCTGTATCCGAAGCTGGCAGGTGCCAGGGAAGCTTGGAAGAATTCCGTCGGCAGATGCCGTGGCCTTGACTGGCTCAAAGTTTGCGGAGCCTTGGAGCTAAGGGATACATGAGGATTGTATGGGATTATAGGGTTATATGGAGTAATGGAAAAGAAAGATGGAA
>CAJNIZ010044481.1:24112-40888 GCA_905231905.1 Symbiodinium pilosum
GGGGGGGGGGGGGGGGGGGGGGGGGGGGGGGCGAGGCCTAGTACGGGAAACACATCTTGTGTTATTCTGGGATGCATAACCTCCCCCAAACCTAAAATCATACTTTTGGAGCCATGATAATTGGTGTTTGGGAGATCGAAATAGTGTGTGAGCCACCGCAGAACCGTGTAGTGAAGCAGGAAGCACAGTACTTCGTGTCCAATGACACGTAGGCCGTTGCGCCTTCACAATGGCCTTAAACGAAAGCCCAAAAACGTATGCCTTGGAATTTAAGCTCGGGGTCTAGCGTTCATCGGGTTTAGGGTCAGGGAATAGGGCTTCTCAACCTTCCACCCACCTTGCTGGTTGTCAGTAAGGATCCGCAGGACCGGATCTACATTGCAGCCCTTACGTAACCACCATTGGTTCGACGTTCGCACGTTCTGTATCAGATTGTTTTAGTCTTACTTACCTAAGAATTCCCAAGACCTGGACCCCATCCGTGTGGAATTCAAAGCCTGAAGTCTCAAGACGAGGCACAACTCCTCGGACCAGGGCAAACTGAAGTGCCAGCAGCATAATCGAGGCTGTATGCCTTAGTCTGTGTAGTGTTCCCGAATTAGGGCTGAAGATCAATTTAGACTTGGGTTCTCATGTAGGCTGTACTGGACCCAACAAGCGGCGCAGAACTTTGGAACTGCATATGAAGATGACAAAAACTCTTAACTGGGGTCCAGGCAGGGCCTTTACCTTACTGGTGCTTAATGGGCGTTGGGAGAGTGCATCCCTGGTACGATGTATGTATCTATCTACCTATCCCTGTACAGCCCACGTATGCCCCCAGCATAGTCCCTATGTTCTCTCCGCCACTCCTCTCAAGCGCCCGTAAGCATAGAGACAACATTTGGAGCAAACACGGTGAGTCAACTTCCAAAGGTGTCACGGCCCAAAGAGAACCGCAACGTACGGGGGGATGGGGGGCCGGGACAACATGAAAGAATATGGGTTATATCATGGCTCCCTGACCACCCTGCCTATAACCCACCCTCGGGATCCGCTAAGTGAAGCTCATGCAGGACTGTTCGAGGCTAGTTAAGGAGGAACTCAAGATAGGCCAGTAATCATGGGAGGGGCTTGGGGAACTCTTGGTTACCGGGAATGTTACAGCAGATCAATAAAGGGCTACTCAAGCAATCTATTTCCACATTCCCTTCAAGCAACCAGTAGATGACAGGCCCCGCGCCGAAAACTTGCTAGTTAGCCCCAATTAGGGCTTAGGGTTTAGCCTTTGGGGGTCCAAGCATACCAATAATGCCTACATTGGGGTGTGACGTCTGAAAATATTACCAAATTGGAGCAGTTGGGTCCCAAAAAAACCTACAAAGGAGATCCTTACCATGCCGGATCTATCGTTCGGAGAAGGGAAACCGTAATGCTTGGGGGTTCAGGGTTGCTAGGGGACCCCTACCGCAATTGTCAAGAAATACCAATAAACCGGCAACGCTGTATCCTGGACCCTAGCCTCCCAGACCCCACGCCTAAACGCTGCAACATAAACCTGAAACCCCAACCCTCCTAAGCAGGGTTCAGCATACAACAGCCCCATACTTTGGGATTCTTGATCTAGGTATTGGGGAGTATGTGACTCTCCTGGTCGGCGGAAAGAATGTCCCTTTTTGGGTACCCTACATATTGGGGCTGTCTTATTTTAAGTATCAGGGACCCGAAAGGGAACCTGAATTGTAGCAAGCTACCCTAAACCCTAAATCCTAAGTACACCCGGAATCCTAAACTCTAAACCCTGAACCCTCAACCCTAATCCCAAACCACAAGAAAAGGTCAAGGTACTGAGCCCAGCCGAAGGCTAGAATCAGGGGCTCGCGATGCCACACAGCGTCAACAGTGGGGCAGTTTGCCTAACAAAGCGGGGAGGCATGCAGGATGGGCTTCGGGTTTAGGGTTTAGGGCTTTAGGGCTTGGGTTTGAAGGTTTAGGTCTCAAGGTTTAGGGCTTCAGGGTTTGATTGCCAATAAGTTTATTGGAGGTGCCCTATACCATAAATATAACAGGAATTGAGGACCATAGTACGTGGCACTTCCACGGGGTCGTGAGGGATTTAAGGGCTCACAAGAAGGGAGTAGGATTAAGGGCTTGAGATATAGCCAGGAAATGGCCAACAGTCCCTTATCAGATTAACAGTCCCGTATAGCTAGCATCGCAGACAGGACAAGTGTCTTGCAGTAAATCTACCTAGCAAAGCTTGGGGTTGAATCGGGGGTTTAGGTTTAGGGGTCTTTGGTTTAGGATCTGGGCTTTCATGCTTCATCCCCAGAAAATGCCAGCGACGGGGCCGACTGGAATGTCAGTGTCTGACGGTACCACCCCTTCCTCAGCAAAGTACAAGCAGAAGCAACAAAACCCACCCCTAAACCCTAAANNTAAACCCCAAACCCTATAATCCCCAGAGGAATAGTGACCGTTGATGCAGCGCAAGAAGCAAGTAATTGGCTAAAGGGGACTACAAAATAGAACCTGGCTATGACTTGAGGACGTCCCTACCTAGACCCCTTCAACCCTATAAACCACGGTATAACCCCGCCGCCCTAGGGTTTAGGGTTTAGGGACTGGGGTTTAGGGTTCCGCGTAGTTATCCAAGGTCTCTTCCACCTGGTTAGCCATGCATGATTTATTGGTTTGGAATTTGTGTACTTCCCTGAGCCCTTCGCCCTAAACCCTAAACCATACCTGAGCCCTACGGACCTAGACCCGCTATCCCTTCCTGTGGAACCATAAGCCACCTTTGCTGTCAGCTGATCGCATCAAAGGCTCTGGCTGCAACTGCGGAATCTCGAAGAGCAGACTCAGCGCCTACAGCGGATTTAACAAATCCGGCATGACCCTGAGCAACTTGTACCTTGGGAAATATGGTACCAGATTGCAATAAAGATATGCAGGGTTTGAATACAAACAATAGCTCACAGTGTTTATGGCTCAGAACTAAGAGTATAGGCATAGGCTTCAGGATTACAAGTTAGGGTCTAGGACTCGGATTCATTTAGGGTTTAGAGTTTGGGGCTCGGGGTTTAAGGTTTGGGCTTTATCAAGGTTTTAGGGTCGCAGGGTGTGGTTCGCGCTTACCCTGGCCAGACAACCATAGCCCACTGTTTGATCTTTACCTGTAGTGGCCGGTTTCTCGGTTCCATGCTTGTGTCAAGGCTATAGCCCCGAAGGACCTTCACAGTGCAGAGTCCAGGCGTTTACCGATCAGGGTTCAGGTGCTGGATCAACAGGTTCAGTTTTTTGGGGGTAAGTGTTTATAGGGTTTAAGGTTTCGGGTTTAGAGTTTATGGTTTGGGGTTAAGGGTGCAGGGTAGCGAGGCAGAGGCATGTTGCCAACAATGTGGTCCAAGTTTGTTGAGAAAAGCGATGTAAGACATATGTACATGTACAATAGCTACACAAGGATTGTCCAGAGAAAGAGGGATATCCTCACCAAACGTCCCCAAGTGACAAGACTTGAGCAAATGGCAACTGCTGTGCAAGCACGGGAAAATCCCGTGCGAGCCTCCTTTTCCTGCACGGAAGCCTGAATGATCGTCGTATAGCGGTCTACAGACCTCGTCCATACGAAGATTTTCGTCGGGACCAGTTTATCCCCTACAGGGTGGTCTGCGGCGTCAGACCCCCAAATAAAGTACTACTCGCCTGGACTCCCACATCAAACCTGTAGACATCTTACGAAGACCTCCTTTACAACACAAACTCCGCCAAAAAAACTTGGAATCATCCACTTTCAAACTGACATGAAAGGCTGCGCGTCAGTCTCGGGCAGATAAGCCTGACCTGCCCTAGGGCTGCCAGTTACCCAAATAGTAGGCTATTGGGCTATGTAACTATAGAGTAACTAGAACCCAGTTCCCATTATTTAGGTAACTGGGAGCACTAGACCCGATTAAACCCTAAATCCTCTAGGGTTTAGGGTAGACGCTAACCCTCCACTCTACACCTTGGAATCATAAGCCTATATGTCCCATAATCATGAACCTCCCAACCCCTATAATCGTGAAGCCCAGACCCTGAAAGCCTAAACATTAAACCCTAAACCCTAGAACCCTAAAACCATCATCATCATCAAGCCCAGACACTGAAAGCCTAAACCCCAAACCTCATAATCCTCACACCCTACGTTCGAACTGCGTCTCAGAGGCATTGAAGACGACAAGCACGAGGCCATAGCCTAGGTTGCTATTCAGGAACTTGAAGCAAGCTACTTTACAACGGGCATGTAGTAAGTGGTATGCCTTCATGACCCCAGACACAACCCTAGACCCTCGATCTTGAAAGATGGCCCCTAATTTTAAGACCCCCATATAGGCTCTCTCTTCCGCAATAACCAGGGCTAAAAAGGTTAACTTTATTCTAAAGACCTAAAAAAGAAGCCCAAAAAACTTAAAGTTCTTCTATTGGCTAATATAGTAATCCTTATTCTAGGGATGCCCAGGAAGGTACCCCTAATTTTGAGAAACCCCTTCCTCAACAGCAACCCAGTAGCTTGCAAGAAGCACGCGCACAGGGCAGGTAAAGGTCCAGAAGCCACGAATCGCCATCCCCAACCTTAGTGTCGGGGGAGGGTTTCGAGTTTAGGGGTCCAGGGGTTAGGGTTTAGGGGTTTGGGAGTTTAGGGTTTAGGGTTTAGAGTTTGGGGTCCCAAATTACTAGAAAAGATTTGATGTTTTAGTTTGGGTTGAGAGCTAAGGGGTCTTCAAAGTACATTACTGTATTGGGCTTCCGCTCCCTTGGTCCCTACTGGGCGATTTCTAACATTACAACTCTACGTCTTCTCGATATAGCTTTAATGTAGTACACATCTCAAAATTGTGTCCAACTATGATCCATGGGTATCCCTCAGGGTCCAAGTAGCTAAATAATGTGTGTTTGGGCCCGTGGATTCCCGCACATGTGCACCATAGTTCCTTGTCGCACCACGAGTTTCCAGCCTAACCCCTGAACCCTAAACCCTGTGGGATTTTCCAAGGTTGGAAGCTTGGGCTTCTAATGTGAGCCCCTAGCCTTTTACTGGGTTGCTGCTAAGGAACTTAGCTCAAGTTATTCTACTGCGGAAACCATATATATATATATGTATACCCACTATGGTAACTTAGCTCAAGTTCCCTAACAGCAACCGAGTTTAGGGGCTACCTGCACCCCAGTCGCTATCCCTGCAATCTGGTCTAAAAGACCGACTTTGCAGGTCCAGGCAGGCCCCATATTAATGTTATGCACCCTGCCCCTAACCTTAGATATGACATGTCCCCCCTCTTATGGGTAAGAATTGATAATTGGAGCTGTGGGCTGTTGAATGCAAGTCAGAAGGCATTATTTGAATAGCTAGATGAGGTGAATTGTATCTAGGCTCTGTCCCCCAGTCTACTTATTGAATCCGTGCAATTCGCTTACTAGCTTCTTAAAAATTCACTAAACATCAAGTCAAGCATATGGCCAGATCCCGTAATCGTTGATTCATCTAACGCCTGAGAATACGCGAAATTAGCCCAACCATGAGATTACTCAACCTATTCATGTCTTGGACCGGCAACATCATCATTAGCTTGGGATGAGGTACCAACCGTTAAGGCATTCATGTGACCCTCACATGCTTTGATTTCGGAAGTGCAGGTTTGAATATTTTGGAGTTGGAAGAATCCCAAGCTAGGCCAAGGATGTCCGGGGGCTTGTGGACTTCCAGTTTCAAAAAATCCTAAACCCTCAATCCTAAATCCAAAACCCTAGACCCTAAATCCAAACCCTAAGCCCTAAACCCGACATCAAAACGGAGCCAACCATGGTTCCGGATTGTTGGGATCATTCAATTACAGAATACCGGGACATCGCTCGCCCAGTTTTGGAGTTTTTTGGGCCACTTGGGGTTTAGGGTTTAGGGTTATACAAAAAGGACGGTCCTTGGCGGGGTGGTCATATCTTTGGTATACTTATTTCCCCTATGGTCCCACCTTAAAACTGACCACAATATTCCAAACCCTGAAATTACGCCATTCTGCGGCTATCCTATGTGAGTTATAGTCTAAACTCCTAGTATACCCCTCAATAACCACCATAATACTTCCCAAGATAATCCCCTTATATAAGCCCCTTTCAGGAGTTTAGACTGTTGCTCATGTACAGGCCACCCTTTGAGGTCAAGTCCGGTGCAGTCTTAATGACTTAGCCTGGCTTGAGCGGATGTATCCCTAAACATATATATATATAGGCTTATATATATACACATACATGTATGTATATATATATATATGTATGTATACGTATGTGCACATATATATATATACTCATATTTGTATTTACACTTACATATATTTTTCTGTCGAATTTAAAGGCGTCTCTTTTCCTCCCGTCCGCCCTAATATTCAGGGCTTAGAGTTTAAAAGCCTTGTTTAGGACTCAAAGTTTACTTGGAGGGTCAGGGGGACTTAGTTACAATTGGGATGACTGGGGTTATTGAAGGAATATAAGTATACTTGCCCAAAACCCTGATCCTCCAAGTAGGGGATGTAAGATAACTGAGCCGGAGTGCAGTGACATCGTGAAGATGGCTCCGCACACGAGGCTAGCACCATCCGCGCTGAGCTGAACATCGTTCAGGACCTGCAGCTCTAGATGTCAGTCATGGACGAAGGGAGGGCAAGTACCTATGTGGGACTTAGGACCCCCATTAAGGGTTAACCCTTAGGTACCTATAACGGGAATATAAGGGAATCCCAAAGGGTTAAGGGTCTAAGGTCCAAGCTAAGTCCCAAGGAGGTGCATGGAAACTACTCTAAGGTTCTAGGGGGTGGAAGAGAAATGGATATTACCCAATGACGGCTCTGGGATCACGGGAGGTCTCTTTGAAGCGTTGTAGGCAGGCATCAGGTTCTCAGGTTTTGGTGTTTAAGATGTAGGGTGTAGGGTTTAGGGCTCAGGGCTTTAGAGTAAAGATCTTGAAACATGTGGACTGTTCAGTTCAGGCAGACCTTATCAGGACAACCAAGACTGTGCTTCCTCTGGACTTTGGACTCGAGAATTTTGGCCGAGGATTACTTCACAGCACCCTAAACCCTAAACCCTCAACCCTGACATTGACTACTACAGTTCTAAGCGTCCGCTGGGATATAGCAGTCTGCACTTAATTACTTGTAACACGGTGGTGCTCTGGATAAAAGCACACCCAGTCATTTGTTGCCCTGATCCCTCGCAAGCAGGAAGATATATGGGAAAGGAGCCTGACAAGGAACCCAAACCCTCCTAAACCCTATAGCCCCCTTAAGTAGATGGAATACGGCTTCGGGCATATCATAATAACATCTCCATATACCCCATCTATCTACCTAAAGGTAAACTTGTATACCCCAGACTAGTCATGGTGTGCCAGGGCCAGGTTCAAGATGCATTGTAGCCCATAAACTCCAGACTCAACACCGCAAACTCTCCTTCAGAGCTTTCGCACTTCCGCAGACTGTCGATCCGAAAGCCGCCAACCACGTGAAGTGCCAGCATAGCCGTTCAATGGTCCAGGCCCTGTTTGGGTGAACTACATATATAAAACTGCCAGTTTAGGGTTTAGGGTTTAGGGCATCATTCCTAGGGCTCCCAGGTACCTAAATAGTAGGCTACTGGGCTATGCAACTACAAGGTATATAGAAGCCAGTTCACATTATGTAGGTAACTGGGAGCTAGGGTGCGACTACCCAAACTCATTGTCTAACAATCCCAACTCTGAATTATTGTGTCTGGAACCGTTCTACTATTGGCAATATGGTAGTTTCCCAAATTTAGGGTACCCCAATATAGACCCCCCAAATACTATAGTCTTTATTACAAGGACCTTTAAAAGGGTACCTACTCCTAATTTTGGGAACCCCCCATATTTCTTTGAATTTAGGTCCTCCGGTGAAAGGGTCCTGGAGGCTCCTTACAACCCTAAACCCTAAACCCTTTAGGGTTTACGGGTTAGGTTTTTGGGTTTTGGGTCTAGGTTTAGGGTTTAGGGTTATGAGTCTAGGGTCTAGGTTTAGGGTTTAGGGTTTAAGGTTTAGGGTTTAGGGTTAACCGTGTATGTCTCAAAAACAGATCTCACACCCTAAGCTCTCAACCCTGACGCCTAAATCCTAAACCCTTCGCTTTAGGGCTTAGGGAGGGCCAAGGGACTAAACCCAAAGCCTTTGCTATGAGGGTTAGGGCTTCAGGGTATAAGATTATTGGCACTTCAGTTAGATGTTTTAGGGTGTAAGTTAGGCGGACTCCCCCACCCAGTAATAATGACAAAAAGGTATACTGAGGACTATACTGGGGCCCGGGGTCCTATTGTATTCCTATGATATCACGCGGGGTCCTCCCCCAGGTCTAGACCCTAAACCCCTAGTCCCCAAAACCCTAAACCCTCTAGCCCACGTAAACTTACCTTCATTTTGGGTACCCAAATTTCCTTTCTTTTAGAACTTCAAAATCAACATGAACCCACCAATGAACCCCCCCCAGACCCTCAGTACTGGTAACAAACCCTGAAGCCCTAAACTCATGCCCTGGCTCCAGCCTCAAGAGCGCTGCTGCCTGTGGAGAAGCCGAGCAAAATGGCCGTCACAAACCTCAGACTAGCGAGCTGATGAAGGTTTTAGGGCTTTGGGGTGTTAGTGTTTTGGGGTTTAGGGTTTTAGGGTTTTAGTGTTTTAGGGTCTAGGGTTTATGGGCTTAGCCCTAAGGGTCCATGTACACGGACACAAGATCCTTAGGGTAGGGTTTAGGACTTAGTGGTCTCGGTCGCAGGGTTTCAGACTTAATGATGGCTAGTAGGGAATGGAGGATTGTGTCCCTACAGTCCATCTATACAGTAACCCACTGTAGTGGTCCCTGTACCCTCTTCTCGCGTTTCCCACTGACAACGAGTAAGTCACCCTAAACCCTAAACCTGAAACTGCTAGTAAGACAACGGGCTAGATTTGAATGGACTTGGTCAGGTCGGGTTTGGAAGCCTGGCAGAATTTGGAAGCTTCCCCACGAAGGGAGGCCCCAATACAGACCCCTAAATACGATAGCCCTTATTGTCTATACTGAACTTGGAACAGATTTTTGCTGTTTCTTAAGATTATAATAAGCAAAACGTCAAAAAACATATTTCCAAGTACCCCTATGTTATGGGGATCCCCAAAGAGGCACCCCTGGTTTTGGGAAACCCCGATTTTAGTGTTGCAACGTCAGGTGGACGAAGGAATTCGCAAAGTCACACGAGTAAAGGCTAAACCGACGTTTAAGCCCGGACCGCTTGCAGAGATGAACTCTAAACCCTATGTACAGGAAGCTTGAAGGGAAAACATAAACAGTGTGTAGGGGTCTGAGGCGATTTCGGGCTTGGGGGCAAGGAATCTTTAGCAGAGGTTTGTACCCTAAACCCCAAACGCCTAAACCTAGAACCCCAAACCTAAACAAACCCTAGACCCCGTGAATCCCAAGCCCTATTGCTATTTTAGTATAACATGGCTAGATTCATGAAATGACCGGCCACTGGAATCAGTGCTTCAATGGGAAGCAAAATCAAAACGAACCCAGCCAATCTGCCATCCCTAAACCCTAAACCCTNNAACCCTAACCCTAAACCCTAAGACTGCTCGTGTGCAAGCAACTCACAAGTTCACAGGCAGCCGCTTCTTCATCCAATGATCTCGCGAGCCTTCTTCAAGATGCGGGAATTCACAGCCTCCTCGGGAACCGCCCTTCCGGCAATATCTCCGAGCTGGCCCCGGGAGATGTCCCTAGCCCATTTCTCGGTTTGTGGCACAGCCACCTGCACAATGGCAATGACAAGCAAGGCCTCACACTTGAAGACCACTGGGTTTCTGTTAAGGAACTTANNAGTTCCTTAACAGCAACCCATTTGAAGACCATGGCCGCGTCAAGCTCTTTAGCGGCCGTGTCCATGTGCTGGGTGAACCAATCATGCCGTTTGTACACCTCAAAGTCCTTCACGTTCACGCCATACACCCCCGGTCTCAGTGGGATTCGCTGGGTGAGCGAATTTTGCGCTTTCTCGCCTATGGGATACTACCTGCTTCAACCCAGGCCCTAAAGCCTAAACCGAGGTTTTCAGTGACAACAGCCGCAATGTTGCAAGAGAATCCAAGACCGGGTCCAAACAGGCTAAGATCTCAGAGAAGCTTGGAGCAAGCCCAATACGAGGCCATAACCCCAAAAGAAGGACCCTTTTCAAAATGTAATCCTGGATGCAGGACCTGTTATTTGCATCGCGAAATGGGTCAGGCAAGGTCCCCCACCTACGAAATAGCCACCAGCAGGGATGGTGGTGCTTATTTGCGGGCTCATATACTGTATATTCCTGTGCACTGTAACTGAGTGGGGGCAAAACAGAATAACGAGTCAACCGCTTACGCCTGTTCCCTTTACTCAGAAATTGATTGCAGGGTGTGTCTGGTAGTTGGCCAAATTCTTTCATATCTTTGGGTGGACCCTAAACCCTTAACCCTAAACCCTAAACTCAACGGATGTCTGTTTTGAAAAAGCAGAGCTTCCCCGTTTGGCTTACCCAAAGAAACGTGGACCCGAAAGGATGAATACTTGTGAGAAGCTCCCATAGCCCAGACCCCTGATTAATAAACCCCCTCACATTAAATAGGGATTATAAGACCCTTAAAAAGGAATGTTTTTTTATATGAAAAACCCTCTTTGCAAAGGGATTATAATATAGATCCCAATATTAAGGCCCTTAAAAAGGAATCATTTTATATAAAAAACAGTCTTTGCCATAGGGATTATAATATAGATCCCAATTTCAAGGCCCTTAAAAGGAAGGGGGTTATGAATCATGGGTCTACATTAGCCCCTGCCCAGGTACATGATCGGCCCTGCCAGGATCAGACCAAAGAGGACAGCCGTAGCCACAAGCTCCTAATGAAACAGGAACTTAGTTGAAGTAAATATAATGGTCTTAGGGTTTAGGGCCTAGGGCTTAGGGATCCATATAAATTACTGAATATATATATATATATACATGTGTATGTATAGGCTTTGGAACAGGTTTTGAGTGGAAATGTGGAACAACGAAAGGCTTCTATAGTAGGGTCTACGAATGAGGGCTCAATCCTCCCGCTAGATAGCCTAGAAACACATACAAACCCCCTCAAACGCAGCAGTCGATGTAGGCCCCTGCTTGAGGTTCCATGGTATTAGTTACTAGTTGCGGACAACGGTAGTTTCGGGGTCTTTTGAGCTGGGTGCATGGGGCATCAACCACTGGTCGGTTTAGGCCGGTCTAGCTTAAGAGCTCAGAGTCTACCCTAAATCCTAAGCCCTAAGCCCTAAGCCCTAAACCCTAAACCCTCAGCCCTAAACCCTAAGCCCTAAACCCTCAGCCCTAAACCCTAAACCTGCTGAAGGATTTAGGGCCGCCGGGCTCATGGCTCCAATTTTGTGGGGGTCCCGCTTAAGCCCGAAGCTGCTTGGCAGCATGTGCCGAGGCGTATGGTAGTTGAGATGTAGCTATCCTGACTTCGGCTGTGAGTAGACCTGTGCGCATACAAATATATATGTATACATACATACATACATACATACATACATACATACATACATACATACATCTGTACATATGAGCGCCGACTTTTAGTTATTACCTGGGCCTTATGCGGCATTTTCAATCCACGGCCCCTCATCTCGTTCACCTTATATTTAATCTTGTATTGTACCTTGACAAAATCACCTGATCTCGTTTGCCATAGGGAACATGTACTGGGCTCTTATTGCAAAAGAAGCTGTGGCCTATCTCGTTCAATCCACGGCCCCTATCTCGTTCCCAGAGGAACGCTGACCCAGATGCAAAAATACCAACGCACCTAGCCTTCTACTCTCTTACGCAAGTAAATGCGGCTGCTCATATATATATATATATATACATAGATATGTAGATACACAGGCAGAGATAGAGGAAAATCTATCCGACTGGCAACCCACTTTCAACATCCCCAAGGCACTTGCCAGTACACTAGTTAGATTCTAGGTCCTATAGGCCTGGACCTGGCAAACTTGAACTTAAGCGACAATCCTAAAAAGCATCCCACAGGCTCCCCAAACGCTTCCGATGTCGTGAACTTTACGTCCTAAATCCTACCTAAACCCCGCCCCAAAATAATGGCCCAGAACTTGTAAAAATAGCCCAAAAGGCAATTATTCTACATAGTTTGGGGCTCCAGGTAGTCCCTATATTCCACACCCTAATCCCTAAAGCCGAGTTCATGAGCAGAATGCCACCGAGAATCCATAGACTCCGGATCATAGAGGCCTGCGAAGACAATGGGAGGACCTCGGCTCTCAGCTTTCCCCAGTCTACCGTTTAGGGTCTATAGGGCCTAGGGTTTAGGGTTTGGGGTTTAGGGTTCAGGGTTTAGAGTCTACAGGGCCTAGGGTTTGGGGTTCCCAGAAGGTCCACATATACAACCATTAGGGAATTGGGACCCATAATTCCTTCTATAGTATGGTATGTTGGGGCCTAATTCCCTAATAGTTGCAACAATATGGACCCTCTGGGGTTGTTAGTGTTTTGAAAGTTTTGGGTCCTGAGGGTCTAGCGATTTAGGGATTGGGGTGTAGGATTTTCCCACAACGAAGCCGCCATTGTAGTTTGAGAGGGAGTACTAGTTAGGGTCCAGGGCTTAATCTTCAGCAAGTAGTGCAACAATGCGTTTACTGTCATTAGTATTACTATTGCTCCATTACTTCTACTTTGACTATAAACATTCCCATTACTATTACTATGCGCATGCCTACTATTATTAGTAACCCTCAAAACCCTAAACACGCACTATTGGGGGCTACTTGGAGGGTCAGGGGGACTTAGTAAGTAGGTTCATAATGGGGATAACTGGGGATGTGGGGGCTCTTAACCTACTCACTAAGTCCTCGTGACCCTCTAAGTAGGATTGCCTGCAAGGACCAACCAGGGCACTTTCAGAGGAAGCCTCTCGAAACCTAGCCCACATCTCCGAAGCCTTCAGCATCCATAGTTCCCCTTAAGTAACCCTAGGGCTCCAGTTGCCTAAATACTGGGAACTGGGTTCTACATACCCTATAGTTCCATAGCCCAGTAACCAACTATTTAGATAACTGGGAGCCCTAAATAAATATTATCTGGGGTATATGGGGATCTTTCTATGATATTGTGCCATCCCATCTTCTGTATGGCTCTTAGGGGTCCTGGTAGCTCCAGAAACTCCTCAACCCAAAACTTTAAGTGCTAGAAAGAAATATATGCAACTCAGGCGCTCCCTGTAGGGATGGCCCCGTAGAAAAAAGTGAAGTCATGAAGCATGGCTTGCACCTGGCGCAGACAAGCAGGGTATAGGATTTAGCGTTTAAGGCGTACGCATGGAGTCTGGGCTTTGGGACTTAGGGCTTAGGTGTTAACGTTTAGGGCTTAAGGTTCCATATTTCGGGGATTCAAATTTAAGTGTTTGATGTTCAATTTCTGGGGGCTTAGGCGTGGGGCCTGGCCCTGTCCCCTAAATCCTAAACCCTGAACCCTAAAACCTAGAAAACCTACCCCCCTCCTAATGCTGAATCCCGACTAGTGTGGGGGGCCTTAATTGCGCGAAGCTTCGCTGAAACTATTCAGCAGCCCCTGATTCATTTGGGGATGAGGCCTTAACTGCGCGAAGTTGCGCAGCCTAAAACAATTTTGATGGAAATCATTAGGTAAAATATATAACTAATTTGCTTTCCTAATCCAAGCTGCTCTTCCCTGAGTGTCCAAAGACCCAAATAATAGGGTTTTAGGGCCCAAATACCATTCATATTATTGTATTTGGGCTCTGAAACCCTATTATTTGGGTCCTTGGACCCTTAACCCCTAAACCCTAATCCCTAAACCCTATAAACCCTAATCCCTAAACCCTTAGAACGTCGCAATTAGAATGTTCGCCTCCAAGATCTGACGCTTCATGATTTCAGGTTTAAAGCCAGGTCCAAGACTATCGATTCCTAATCTTAGTCCCACTTAAGTAGATAGTATATGGCTTTGCATATATTGTAATAAGATTCGGAGGATCCTAAACCCTAAGCCCTAAACCCTAGTTGCCTTCTCCTTGACGCTGGCCGTGTTGGAATGGAACGTGCAGCTTCGCACATGTGTTGCACCAGAGGCAAAGTCAAATCTAGACCCAGCACACGCAGGTTTAGGGTTTAGGGTTTAGGGTTAAGGGCTTCTCAACAGAATCGGAAGGGCAGGGTCCTCGGCCTTTATGTTGAAAGGCCTGGCCACCTCAACGAAAGCAAAGCTGAGTTGGTCAAGGTCGGCTTGCACGCAGCCATGCCATCACTTCTGGTTGGCAGGCCAAAAACGAAAACAACAGCGGACAAGACTACTACAGCAGGAGGCGATGAGGGCTGCAGAGCTTGACAGACGCAAGCGGAAGATTCCTATATGCCCCATGCGCTATCTACTTCAGGGGGACTATAAATGGCTTTTCGAGGAGACCAGGCAATGATTTTTGCAAGGGGTAATCCAGCAGCTGCTTGAGTTCTGAATCATAATGTTTTTTGGGGGGGGGGTGGGCCATCACTATCCGAATTTTCGGGCACCCTAGGGGTTCCAGAAAGAAAAAGTCTTTCCTATGGAGCAGATCTATCTTAGAACAGCTATTGACCTCCGCAACGCTCCTCCTGTTCAATTTATAGTCCCCCTTAAGTAGATAAGATATGGCTTTGGGTATATTAAGATAAGATCCCCATCTACCCTATATTCTATCTACTCAAGGGCGACTATATCTTAAAAAGATTCCGAGCTCAGGACATCCTTCCCCATTGAATCAACTTAAAGCTCATCTCGAGCTCAAAAACACCCTCCTCATTTTGAATTCAACTTGAAACTCCAGAAACCATCCCCCCTACCGAATTTAGTCGAGAACATACTCTGAGCTATGGAAGCCCTTCTCCTATCCAAATTAAAGCTAGGATGCAAATTCGTTTGGGGGGTGACCACTGCCCCATTTATAAATGAGGCCCCTACACTAATCAGGATCCAACATTAACATGAAACCCCTTCCCAACCACCCTGTTTGAAGGACCGTAGTCGCTAGGGCCCTTCTTGAAATTCCATGTTAATTGGGAGGACATAAGTCGAGGTTTGCAGGTCTGGCCTCTAGCAGCCTGAGATACTGTTGACACAGGCTCCCGCATGACCTTAGGATGTTTTAACGCCAGAATCCCAAGGCTCCCAGCTACTTAAATAGTAGGGTACTGGGCTATGTAACTATAAGATATATAAAGCCTACTTCCCCTAATTCAGGTAACTGGGAGCCCTAGGGATCACTAGGATGTACCTAGGGTCACCCAGCAATTTTAGTGTCAACCGTACGTAAGTGTTTTGCAGACACTTTGGGCGGTCGGCAAGGACAAAAGGGAAACTTTCTTGAGTATGACCATACTACTTTACCATATTACTGTATTAGTATATTACCATATTACAATGTTGCCATCCTCTTGGGCACCCCACACATTTACCTGCAAGGAGTCCGGAAGGGGATCCGCCTAAACCCCCACAACCCTGACATGACAGTCTTGCCTTCTCGTCTGCGGAAGCCACGAAAACTGCGCCAAAAGAGTAGCTCAAGTAGGCGCAGACAACCACCTCTGACTTACTGTTAGCATCATATCCATTTGGAGTTTTGGAACGTGCAGGTGCTTGAGGCAGGATCGGGGCAGGATTGGTTGGTAGAAGTTTGGGCTGTAAGATGTCACAGACTGAGTGCTGCCCTGGAGGGTTCAAGGTGTAGGGCTTTTGGTTTACAACCTGAACCCCATTGAAAACAACAGAACGAGCCCAGGATTGAGATTCATGTTGATGCTGCAGGGTATCGGATTCTTGGATCTAGGGTCTAGGATCTGGGGGTTCAGGTTTGGGTTTTTGGGGAAACGCGTAGGTCAAATTCTCAGTTTTAGGGCTTCGCGCTCAAGTTTCTAGACCCAGAGCCACAAACCCTAAGCTCGTCTAACCCGGAACCCAAGCCCTCAACCCGAAACCCTGAATCCTAAACCCCTGAACCCTAAACCTCAGACCCTAAACCCTAAACCTTGGAGTTAAGGGTGGGAACGCGCGGGAGGGGGAGCGGGCCAGGGAGATGCAGGCTCATGAGGCATTCTCTTTCTTGGAATGGTATGAACCCAGGGTAGTAACGGGTAGAAGTTCACGGAGGTCTTTCCCGTTTCTGTTCGAAACCCCACTGACTTTTGATGCCTGCACGATGCGTCTTTGGCCTGGCGCTTGTGCGGGTTGAGGGTTTAGGGGCGAAGCCACCAAAAAAAGCAACACATCGAAACATCACGCTCAACATCTGAGCCATCAGACCCAAACCCGAAACTGCTGACACTGAACTTGAAAAGGGGCGGTTTAGGGTTTAGGCTCGGTATGCGTGTCCGTTTAGCAGCCACAAGGGTGTTGTACAAAGTCCCATGCAAGAAGCAAGCTGTGTGATATGAATGCAGCTCACGCGTCCAAGGGTATGGCAAAGAGGCGCCACCTAGACCCCTATACCTTAGGAGGACCCCCCACCCTGTAGTAGTGGTACAATAGGCTTATAAGAGGACCCTAATATAATCCTTACTATTCCTTATAGTCACTATTCCTGGGTGGGGGGTCCACCTAACCTATACCCTACCCCTTCTTTTGGATGCCCACCTTTATGTCTAGTATCTTCTATATGCCAGTTTCCCAAAATCAGGGGACCCTATAATATAGACCCCAAA
>CAJNIZ010044482.1:0-48352 GCA_905231905.1 Symbiodinium pilosum
AACCACCCAGTCGACCTTTTACATGGGTCCGTATTGTTGTCCTATGATATCGGTGGAATACTGGAGGGCTTCCTAGGTCAAAAAAAGGGTAACCGCGCAGGGAGGTCAATGCAATCGGGGTCCAATGAGAACCCTTGTCCCAGAAGCCGGCGATGTTTGATGTGTGCGATTATTTGCATGTTTGTCCTCCTCTAGGTGTGCATTGCGATAGCACGTTACGGGAACCAACGTATCACAACTTACCGACATAACCAATATGATGGGGGCGGCCTACGGGCCGGCGAGCCGTCGCCATCCCCTTATCCAAAGCCAAAGCCAAGAGAGAGAGAGAGAGATATATATAGATATAGGCTACCAGTACACCTTTCTTTGTTTGATGAGCTGTTGTTTGCGACTTCCTCCGGAAACCCAAGGTTTCACGCACATTTCCAGACACAAAAACTCACCGGCGTGTCAATTGGCCTGTCGGCTTGACCGTCTACCCGGCAAAGCAAACCAAAACAAAGGCATGTCGACAGAGAGAGAGAGAGAGAGAGAAACAACGCGCCAGGAACAAACTCATCTGAGACCTTGATTGTACAAGTAATAGTTCGAAAGCTCGCTGTATAATCCGTCGAACACTCAGGAACCAGTGCAAAATCTACAACTAGTAGCCTTTGTGCAGGAAACCTGCCATAGTGGAGTTGAGCCGGAGGAGCTCCGGCCCTTTGCCAGCTAGCAGAACTTGCTGTACAATGGCAATTACAATCCCTGGAAGATCGTGAAGGTTTGTTTATACTATACGCTGTATCCTTTTGATAATGGTGCAATACAGTTCTGGCCACTGGAACCTCGCTATAAAAAACCAATGATGGCCCCCAGCCTGGAATGACGATGATGAATTGCTCTGACTAGTCCTTTGTAACGGTATTGTTTACTCATCTTGATCTTCCTCGCATTGAATGGGAACCCATGTAACATTCCGTAGGTTTCGCGATGTTGGACCTGAACCAAAACTTCGGGGAGGCCTTAATGGCTGGTGGATTCGTCCACCACTTCCCTGCAGCAAATGAAAGCAAAGAGGGAGAGAGAGAGAGAGGAAGAGGGCATGGATATCGTAAAAAAAGTGATAAGTACCAATGAATTGATATGCATCAAGAAAATTGGTAATCATGAACAAAGTGCGCGAGAAACTAAATTCTCTGGTCTTGCAGTCCTCTGTTGCCCTGGTCCTCTAGCCCCGTGGTCCTCTGGTTCCCTTCTCGTCTGGTCCCCTGTCCCTTTTGACTTCCAACATCATATTGCCAACCGCTGGCTGCAAGTGTGAATCTGTGAACGTTTCTCTGCAAAGCATGTCATCCCATCATCCTGTTCGTCAATGAGGGGGATTGCGCTCCCCCTCAACCCGCTGCTTTTCCAAAGGCTTGGCGCAATCAGGATGACATGCGAGCGTTCGCTTTGCAAAAGGAGGGGCGGAGCCCCCCAACCCCCCGGTTCCGTGCAAAACATTGGCCGCAAGCTTGTATTTCAAAACGCTCGTTTGAATGTCATCTGATCATAAGGTCCGCAAATTGGGGTGTGGGGGTTGCGCCCAACCCCCCCGCTTTTTCAAAAGGTGGGCGCTATCAGCATGACATCAGATCATTACATTCCGTTTGCAAATGCGTGGGTGACTGACCCGCCGAAAGCAACCTGCCTTTGTGAAGCTGGCAAAGACCCTGGCTGCAAGGGTGTATCTTAAACCGCTCATCTGAACAACTGAACAACGCGTCATGTGATGATTCTGTTTGCAAATGACATTTTTCAAGAAGGTTGGTGCGACCAGCGTGTCATTTGATCGTTATGTTTGGAAGGGGGTGCGCTCTACCGACCCTCTTTTGTAAGGATGCAAGCCTACCTCGCAAATCCGGCTCTTTTTCTCAAGGTGAGCCAAGCTAGAAAGAATACCACCCAATCACCTTGTTTGCAAAGACCTCAAACCCCCATGACATGTGATCTCTATCCTGGGCGATTTCGGTTTGCAGCGAGTGCTATGTGTAGGCGGGCCGTTCACATTTGCGCTCTGGTCCTGAGCTTCCTCTCTTTGGTATCCTCACCGCGTTCCTGCCGCAGTTTCGATGGCGAGCTCATGGAAAAAAGTAGAGAATGGTTGTTTCTGAAATCCAAACGCCATGACAGATTTGCACTTGGCCACCAAGAGGCTCCAAGAGCGCGGACAGCTCTGCATTTCGCAGGTATGAGGATTCAAAAGTGAGGACTATATGCATTTCGCAGATATGAGGTTCCCACAGCAATGACAAGTTCGCACTTCGCCACCGAAAGGCTCCAAAAACGCGGACAAGTCTGCACCTCGCAATTTTGAGGATCCAAAGGCGAGGACAGTTCTGCACTTCACCACCGAAAGATTCCAAACGCGATGGCAGTTCTGCACTTGGCAGATGTTAGGCTCCAAACGCCAGGACAGTTCTGTAATTTGCGATGGCGAGGTTTCAAAAGCGGCGACAGTTATGCATTTTGCCATGATGAGGTTTCAAAAGCGACGACAGTTCTGCGCTTTCCCCCCGGAGGTTCCAACCAGGAGGTTAAAAAAGAGAACAGTTTTGCGTTTCGCGACCAAGGACTCCCGCTCAAACTTTTTTTGTCAATACTCTTTCTGAAAGTCGGTTAGGTCTTTTTTGTTTGTGCGTATCCGTTTGTTTCCAGAGAGCGGAAAAGAGAGGGAGAGAGAGAGGCAAGCATTCAAGCCTCGGTCTACGAATATGTAGCAACACGTAAAGGGCCGTAACATGTATGTTCCAAACACGTAGGAGCGCCATATTCGCAGCCCCGACCACAGGAGTTGCCGCCGCCACAGGATGGTGTAGAAACCTTGGGCCAGCGACCCAGGTGAGGGTACATGGATCCTGGAGTTGAAAGCTGAGAAAAGGGTTCTGTTTCTCGCGTCTAGCTTGCTGGTCGAAGGAAGGAAATTTCAGGTGTAACATTTCGGTCACAGTCACTCAGTAGCCTTCATGGCATTTGCCACGAGTGTTAGCCCAGTCCATCCACCAGTGCACGATTCCCAGATGTTCTCCTACAGTTTGGGCCCGAACTTCGTGTACCCGACGAGAAAAAAGAGCCAGCAAGGGAGGATTTCAATGTCAATTTGAGGGCTTCTCAAGCATTACAATCACTACAGGCACCGGATGTGAAACAGCCTCTGATATCATGCCAAGAGACAATTGCTGCAGACTCGGGCGTCCTCAAAGTCATGCGAAGGAACGCGAAATGCTTACTCCATGTAAACATCACGGCCCCCAGTCTTCTCAAACCGTTAGCTCTTTGACTCCAAAGCCTTGGAGAACTTCCTTTCCTGCTTTTGGAAAGGGGACGAGCCCTGGTTTGCAGACCCTCACATCCGCTTGGCTCTGCGGGATGCTGTAGACGTGGCTCTGGCGTTGTTTGGTACCGCGTTTCGATTTTCTCCAGTTTGGGTAGCCATTGAGCTTTTCGGAACCAGGGCTTTACTTTTCCATGTAAGGTTCAGCTTGTTGGTTGGGTGGAGCTAGAGGCAAGGGAGCGCCTTGTGCTTATGCAAAGACAGGTTCAGTGCACGACCGAAATAGGTAGATACTTCAAAGGCCTGCAGTTCTTCAGTGAGGCAGCTCCCCTCCATCGTGCTCCTACTTGGATCCGATATGGAGAACCCATTCAAAAGAAGTGAATTCTCTGCCCCGCTGATGCGCGACAGGTGGCCCACGCAGATTTCAAGATACTGGTCGGGACCCCAAGGCCCACATACAGCGGTCTGCCGCTGTTGGAGTTGATGTATGGGACTCATGGGGCATGTGAGCCTTCATGCACGACTCTTGGCTTGAGAAGCTCTCTGCACTGAGTCTGCTGTCCTAGCTCCCACGCCATGTCCCAGGTCTAATGCCTCAGGATTAGAAGTTAACCCACACCCCCAAACCCAATCCGGGGGTCTGAAGTATGTTGCAAACACATCGAACTCAATGTGCTTAAAGATCCATGTCGTTGACCTGGAAGTTGAATCTCACCGCTTTCAATATTTGGGATTCTTGATTACAAAGTTTGTGTAGTGGGCTTGTGCATGCGCTTGGAAGGTTCAGCTACAAGGGTCCAGATATCGAGGTTACTGCCTTTCACTGGAATCCTAAACATCGAAGCAAGTCCCGCACGTATCAGAGTTTAGGGTTGAGGTATTACAGCTTTGCACGCCTTCCAGCTTGAGGTCGGCAATCCGACAGAAGAGATTGCAAGGACTGGCTGGTTTTGCTTTTTCTTTGTGATGGGTGAAGCTGGCAGCATTCTGGGATCGCAAGATCTTAAAATGCATGGGCTCAGCCCTGCCCTGGATGTTTAACCGTGCCTTCAAGTTATGGCCTCCCAGTATGCGCACTGCATGAACCCATGAGACTGTTCACTTTGTAGCTCGCCACTCCCCATGGCTCAGGCGCTTGCAGCCGCTTGCGCTTGCATGTTGTTTCTTCAGGTAGGCACTCAGAAGACGGGCTACAAGGTGCAAAGGTTTGAGGCATGCAGGGAGAGACAGGGAGAGTCTAGGATTTGCCCGCGCGACGGCCGCACGCTCCGCGCTGGGGCGGTTCTACGTCTGGGAGGCTCCGGGATCGGTTTGATGAACCGGTCTCAACGGAAGCGGCAAATCCGAGCCAGCATCCGCATTACTCCACACCCCAAGTTTTCAACCGCAGAACCAAGTCGCTCCGTCAGGTAGCCACCTCGGGGGCTTCGGCGACGCTGACGTGGCCTATGCATTCCGCCTCTCAGCAGGAAGCTTTGCAGGCTTATGATAGGAACTGACTCTTTACAAACCTTGGTATGGATGTTGGTCGGGAAACCAACCCCAATTGTTCCTGAGGTCAGCTTTCTCGGGCACTGCATCCGGACAAGAATCCGGACAACGCAGATGCAGGCACTATGTTCTTCACCTTGGTTTTGATGAAGGTTAATGCTTCAGGTTGTGGGATAGGTCTGTAGAAGACCAGCTATCACGTTAACATGAGGGCGCAAGGCTGTAGACTCTCTGAGTGTTTTCCTGGACCTTGCAGATGCTTGCAAATAGCTTCATGTTGAAGTCTCAGAGGGCCCCAGGCTTCCATCCTCAAGAGCATCTTCTGCTGTCATCGAAGAAAGCTTTGCTGGCATTGTGGCGGATCCATTGCGTTTCATTAGTAAAACTTCGGGCTCGCTTGCATCAGCTCCTCAGAATTCAGGACCGTCCGTGCGGAACAGCAACGCTGCAACGCTGCTTACACTCCCGCTTTCTCCCAAGCCAGGCGATGCCTTCAAGCGGCTCAAAGAAGCCCAGGAGGAGCTGAAGCAGAGCCAGGGCCTGACCTTCCCAAACTGCTTCTCACACTTTGTGCAGTGCATGTGCTAAGCCACGAGCTCTTGCCAAAGCATCCGGATCCTGATTTGAGTTTATTTACCTGCTGTGATTGCAGCGAAGAAAGTACCGCACAATTTTCAGACGGCCCTTCTGAAGGTCCCCAATCCGCCACACCCTTTATGGCAACCTCCTTAAGCTCAGTGCGCAAAAGTACTGCAGGCCTTGAGGAAGCGAGAGCGCTCCTGCGCCGCCTGGCAGCGCCCTTCCGCTTCAGCTCCATTGGCCCCTTGACCCGGCTTGGTCCAAGGGCTTTGGGCGTCTGTAAGCCTTGGCCTTGGAAGGCCAGGAGGAGCTGAGACGCCCTCAGGCAGCGCTCTTTGCTGAGGCTGGGGGGTTTTGTGGTGGTGGGCAAGGGTTTGAAGGGTGCATGATTGGGCATTGGGCGAAGCCAAGGGTTCAATGGGAGGATCTGTAGGGTGTTGTTCCTACGGAGGGCTTACTGGCACTTCTTTGTTCATCTGCGATCAACGAGATCCGTGCACTCTCCAATGCTCCTTCTAAAGATGCAGTATTGAAGCGTCAAGTGCCCAAAGCCAGGCATCGAGATTAGTAGCATCAGTGCTGGCGCTGAACATGGAAGGCAGCGGATGGATCCTGCACCGTTTGGGTCCTTGTGTAACCTATCTGGGTTTGGATTTTTCAGTTGCATGAAGCTTCTGGGCACGGGAGTTGGAACCACCACCGGCAACCCAAGCCTGCAGGAGCCGTTCCTTCCACGGCACGGCAGCGAGCCGTGTCCTCACTTCGCTCCACGCCATAAATTGTGGAGCTTTGGGAGGGTGGAGCTTTCTCCGGTCTAAGGTTTGCGGGCTTCCGCAGAAACCCTACATTGTTCATATCCTGAGGGTCCTGAAGCTTATGATGCCTCAGATCCAGTGATGTAGCGTTGGACCACCGAAACGCATTGTGACCCTTCACTAACGAATATCGTGTTCTCAAGTCTTGGTCTGATTAGCAGAGGTTGATTATGGCTCCCTCTCCTGGAACGGCGGGTGGGGCTGCTGCTGCTGCTGCTGCTGCTGTTGGTACATGGCTGGCTATGATTGTGTGTCAAGTTGTGCCTTTGTTCGTAGCAAAATCGTATTCTGATTGAGTGCCAGCCGCAAGGATGTGAATGAAAGCTCACATGCCAGCCCGTGTGATGCTGAAAGGCTAGGCACCAAACTGATTTCAAAGATTTTTGCTTTCACAACAAGAAATGGATGGACTTGATGTTAGACAGAGCATGGCAGATGTTGCAATATTTATGCAGCGCAGGTGCTCTGAATCGCTTTGCCGGCTGCGTATTCGCCGAAACATCCCATCCTAGTGCACGTTACTGCAAGCAACTCTGTCAGGAAATCCTTGTGTGCTGACCAAAAACGTGCATGGTCATGGTTCTTTTCACTTTTTTCTCGAGTGGCAGCAGAGGGGGGCTCACAAGCTTGATCCTATTCAAGCAGACATATGAAGTATGCACCAGAAGTCAAGGGTTGGGAACGCCCGCAGCGGGGCATCTAGAGCATCACATCTCTACTGCACCCGAAGAATGTCTACACCATCATCCCTCACTTGAATCCCTCATATCGAGCCGTCGCCTATGAACCCAAGACCTGCCACACAGATTTCCAGACCCTGTGCACCCGCTGTGCACCCGGAGCCCAGGACTTCCGCCTGGCGAGGGCGGTTGGGCGCTTCCTTCCGCACTGCCGGAGGCCTTCGTTGAGGCGACCATGGGCTGTGAAGTATGAAGTTGTGGGGTTTGGGTTTCAGGTGCGAAAGGTGGAAACTAAGCACAGTAGGGGCCAGTAGGGGCCGGTAGGGGCCGGTAGGGGTCAAGGGTGCACGAGTGGAGTTTAGGTCTGCAAGAGGATTTGCCATGCATTTGCCAGCTTCTACTCTTGGTGAGCCTTGCAAGTACGGACTGGACACAAGAATCTTCTTCCATCTGGCTTGGACTAGGAGTGTCCAGAGGGGGTACGATATTCCATCTGGACACAGCTCGCCGTAGGCCTGGCTAAACGGCTCGGCTGACCTACTCAAGGCGTCGCTCCAGGGATCGGTTACTTTCAAGCTGCTTGATGGGTTTCCTTACGAAGCTTGTCCAGGTGTTTGTGTTTAGGCGCGTGGAAGACACAAGACTCAAGTTGCCTTTCTGTGTCTGGTGGCTGTGTTTGCCCCAAGTCATGTGATTGGTTCGTGCCGTGGTTGATTGTGTTGATTGATAGCTGTCGGCAGAAAATTGTACAGTATTGAAAATGCATGTCTGTGGATCATGCCAAGTACGTGACTGTATCTACGTCAGCTGCCAGCTGGTGTCTGGCAAGTGCCGGCATTTGTTGCAAATGACCACACTCCTCAAGAAGTGCAGAGTTCAGACAACCTGCCTCCTCGATTCAATTTTTGGTTAACTTGGTGGCGCATGATTGGGCCGCAGCCCAGATTCCAAATTTCAAAAGAAGGCGCTAAAGATTTCTGAGCTTCACAGGTTGGAGCAGCTCACGGTACCCAGCCAATCCTGAGTTACTGTTCGGTTTCATCAGGTGCCCGAGCAACTCGAGAGCCCGAGGCAATTATGGTGAAGTAAAGTAGCATCATGCTTGCGCTACGAAGTAGCGCTGTCAGTATTGCTATGAGTCGCAGTCGCAGTACTTGTAGGCGTAGGACCGCTGCTACACAAACAGCATTACTTGTCGAAGCAGTCATGGCTTTAGCACGATCGTTTCCAAAGGGTTTGATGTCCTTTGCTTTCATCCTCCCCGCAGTTGTTGGCCGAGCCCTCCATTCGAAGCGTGGCTGCATCTCTCTGGGGGTTTGGGGGTTTGGAAAAGCAACTGGCAAGCTCCCCCACCCAAAGCATGTCCATGGTAGGCAGCTTGACGAGCACGATCAAGGAATGGTTTCTTTGGAAGAAGTCTGGCTGTGCCGTTACACCCCTGCAAAGAACTGCGTTGGTTGCGCGTGTACCTCTGATCAACATGTTCATCTTGACTTCTCTTGGCCATGTCAGTGTGAGTATGTCCGTCAGATTGAACATCAAGACCAAGCTGTACTAAGTGTGATCGGGCCTAGGGAGGAATTATTTTTGCCCCCGCTTCTACAGCACTGTGTTCAGAGTGGAGGTTTCTTGGGCTTCCGGTTACCGCTTCCCAGTTGAGAATCTTAGTTTGGGTTCAGCCGAGACGCCATTTTATGATTAGCCCAGTATGATGAGCTTGCCGGGTAGGCCTTCAATCTGGTAAGAGCCGTTATCATGCCCAGTCTAGAATGGTGACCTCTCGGCCTGGGAGTAAATCCTGCATCCTAATCCCAATTGAAGGAAGCGCCTACGACTGCGCGCCCAAACGCTACCGGGCACAGTTCCTGGTTTTGCTGTCGCGGTGCGCGTGCCGAGTCGGCACAGCCATGGCTAATTCTGATACACGCGCCTCCAATTGGGACAAAAAGGTTGTAGGATACGAAGGAGCTTTCCTGAAGAACGCTTGGGCTTGCGTTTCAGACTCCCTGGATTTATGGAAATTATGGGTTGGGACGTAGGCAGAAGCAGTTCGCTCGAGGTTGAAGTTCCTTCGTTGTGGATCTGAGGCGTATCTTGTAGCATCGGCGGTGCAGGTTGTGCATGCGAAGGTTCCACGGCCCCTGATGGTCCAGATTTGAAGCGCAAACGCAAAGATGAAAGTCCAACACTCCTTTCACGAGATTCTGCCTCACATCCCGCAAGCTCCCCCCACAGGGCACCGGTGCATGTTGGTGCATGAGGCTCTTGGAGAGTGAGAGATGCGACGGCTGTGTGCGGCAAGCCTGGGGCAAGGCCAGGCTGTGAAGCGGCAGTGAAGCGAAAGGGAAAGGCATCATGACCCAAACCTGTCATGGGCACCAGGTGTGGGAATCCTTTCCAGAGATCCAGCTGTGGCAGCAGCTGAGGCGGTTTTGGGATTTTGCCCGCCAGGTTTGGCATATGTGGGCTTGCACTAGGTGTTCCAGCATTCAGTATGGATTCAGAGGCTTTTCTCCGAAGAGCTGCAGCTAGCTTGTGCTGCTCCCCTACTGCGTGACTTGCAGGCAGATGCTCATGAAGAAATGCCAAGTGCATGGCCGTCAGCCGAAACGAACCTTGTTCGCAAGGGCGACTCGTTGTACTGCGAAGGCAGAAGGCCAGACTTTGGGTCACGCAGGGCCAGTGTACAAGTCACGTTTACACAAACTTTCTCAAGCACATATTGAATCTCCACTAGCAGCCAGAAGGTAGCACCCTTACAGTGCCTGCATTGGATCCCCGACCTGCAGACCTGAGGCAACCTTCAGACAGCGGAGACGGCCACAAACAGTCACCCTTCAGCCCTGTAAGCCCAAAAAAGCTCAGCAGGCAAGCCTCGTCTATTTCCCACTTTCTCGTGTTGTCGCCGGCTGCGCCCCTCCCCGAGGCGATGTTTTGGGCGCCATCAAAGAGAAGGCACGTGAAAGATAAAATCGCTTTCAGGCTTTTCGTTGTTGAGATGTCTGTTGTACTACAATGGTTTACAGGGTTCATGTGTCAAGAGTCTGCTTTAGAGTGGCCCTCCCAACCCTCAACCTCCGCACCCACAAGATTGTACCAGGACTGGTCAACCTGGGCCAAGCGCAGCTGGGCTGGCTTAGCTTTAAGGCCATAGCGGATAGAGATATAACTTCCACCTTTTTTCATCGTGTGTTAAAGAACTTTACAGCTTGTGGCAGCTGTCAATGCCATCTCTGAAGCAAGCCCCTGACTCAGCCAAGGCTGGCGCAAGATTATACGAGCCGTCCTTCCGAATGGTGATGCCGAGGACTCGCGTGCTTCGTGTGTTGGAAATTCCGACCTTTCTCGTCAGGGGCTCGTCAATAAACCTCGACACGCGCTGAGGGCAAGACTTTTACCTCTACAGTAGGCTCCACCTGAGTTGCCTTTCATCTGATGTTTCAGTTTCGGCAAATGAGGCCCAGGTCCCTACAGCGCCTGGACTGTTAGCAGAATCTTTTGTTCTCCATTGTCGCTTCCCTGGTGAAATAGCAGAATCAATGCAGGCAAGACCTGCATGCACCACTTCCAGACCACAGGTGTTCATCAAAATGTGTTATGGTACCTCTTCTCAGGCACTGGGTTCATGAAATACGGGGCACGCATCCACCAGAAAGGTAGCTGCACTGCCGTCAGAGATCCAGGTCTCCTCAAGCTTTAGGGTCTCAAGTATGGTGGTTCTTCGAGAGTCACGCAGAATTTCAAGCCGAAATTTGCAACCAACCTTCCCAAAGAAGATCGTATTCTCCGGGGCATCAGTCGTAATCTTCTACCTTCTCTTATCTTTCACTTGTCAAAGGCTTGTGTAGATGGGTTGTTGTAGTTGGTGGTTCGAATCACGGCTTTGCATGCTCAGGTCTTACTGTACTGTATTGCAATTGGATGACTTGAATATACTTGAATCCTAGTCGAAGTTTCGCTTGGGCAGGCTAGTGTGTCAACCCCTCAGGCTCCACCTCAATTCTTGTAGGACCCCAGTGCCATCTGCTGGAATATGGGGGCCGTGAAGATTAACGTGTGACGAAGGAATAGATTTGTTTTGATGTTTGCTGGGGGTGGTGACGGTCTTGCAGTGCCAGTATCCCAACGGCTTGCCGCAATGACTCGTTTGACGAGACACGTGATAGGTGAATCTTGCCGCATAACTTCCGCAAGAGCTGTTCTTTCACGCTTTGGCCGCGTTTGGTGCACCACTGCCGACGTTACTCCTGAAGCTTCTGATACAGAAAAGGCCAAGGGACCTGATGTGTTTGTGAGCCATTCTTGGGAAGACGACCGCTGCCGAAAGCATTTGGCCATGTGCTTCTTTCTAAATTACAACCTTTCACTGAAGGCTTTTGCTGCTGCCGTGGTTCTGTCACAGACCGCTCTTTTATTTCTGGGTCCACTGAGTCTCTCGCTGAATGTCCTGTTCCTGATCGTGTTGGACGCGCCGACGCTTGTCTTCTTGATCACTTTCTTTGCCGGGCAGCAGTTGACCTGCGGCTGGTGGAGTCCTAGCATGTGGCTGGACAGGCTGTGCATCGATCAGGTAGACCTTGACCAAAAGACGCGCGGCATTCTGGAGCTGCCTGCCGTAGTGGCAAACTCTGAGCAGCTGCTCGTGTTGCTGGGTGAGACGTACTTTGAGAGGCTGTGGTGCTCATTTGAGCTCTCCATTTTTGTGAAGCTGCGCGGGCTTCAAAAGCTTTGCCTGGTTCCCTTATGGATGGCACCCTGGTTACTCGCCTGCTTCCTCGCCTCTTACGCCACGAACCGGCTCACTGCCGTTTACCTGGTTCTGATGAACGAACCTCAGCTCGGCATGGTTGCCTTGAGCTACGATGGTGCAGCCGCAGCTAGCCCACTTTCCTATGGTCAAAGCCGCATGCTCCTGTACCTGGCCAGTGCGCCCTCGATTGCTTTGTTTACGGCCATGCCATTCATTTTGACAAGCGTTCAGACTTTCCCTAAGAAGCTGATGGATCACGAAGCAATGCTGAGAGCTTTGGAGTGCTACAATATACGTTTGGCGAAGTGCTCACTTGAGCAGGACCGCACTAGGATTGAGGAGCATGTTGCCGAGCTGTTCGACGGACTCGAGGAGCCTGTCTTGGCAGTGGCCATTGATTCAGCTGAAGGGCCAACGGATGCGGAAGGGACAGATTTGGGGGACATGGTGTTCTTGCCTGCTTCTGTAAGATGTGCCCTACGACGCGTCACCAGCTATCTTGACCACGACGAATGCCTTGACAAATTTAATCACTATGTGCAGCAACGCCTCCGGGACATGCTGGTTGAAGATCTTGGAATTGAAACGCAGTTGTTATGGAGCCATTGCCTACTTTTTGCCATGCCCGTTGTTCTAGCAGGCAGTGCACAGACATGGGTTACATGGCCGCTGCACCAGAAGATGGGGTATCCCTCCGTTGAGCAATATTCTGCAGCCACAGTGATGGCTTTTTTGGCAACTCCACTCAGCTATGCATGTATGCCCCCTTGCATCCTTCGCTTCACAGCCTGTACGGTAGCAAAGACAGGCCCAGGATTGCTGCGGAACGTCCTGCTGTTGGTGGGTGGATACTTGGCAGCATGCATCTCTGCCGTCTTCTACACGCTCGTGGTTGGAGCAGCAGACAGCTTCGTGATCACATGCCAGCCAGTCTTTTGCGCGATCTTAGTCTTGGTGCTTATGCTGCAGCTGCTTCTGAATTGCCATCTCTTCGGTGTAGCCTCGCCCACTCTGCCCCAACAGCTCTTATCTTGCAGATGCCTATGCCGTTCACATGCATACGATGCCGTGAATTGATTTCCGTCGTGCCGTGCCACAAGATCGCGAGCCTATGTGCGGCCTCAAAGCTTCAGCAACAAGCCATGCTGTTGCTTCAGGCTTGTCTGCATGTCGAGCAAAACACTTGACACCTACATCTTAGAACAGATGTATGGCAGTCAGAAAGGTCGGGTTTGCACACGGCCACAACCAACAGACCCGAAGCTCATCATCCAGCCAGCAAAACAGGATATGATTTTGCCGATAGTGCTGCGCACCATATTGCCATTCTTTGACCTCTTGAACTCTTACCCTGGACTTTCAGCATCAAACTCCGAAACCCCCAGATCTTCTGCCCGAACCTCAAGACCAAGTGTCAAGGCCCTAGTGGCCAGCACGAATACAAGCAGCCGCAGAGCCGCAGCAGCCGCAGCAGCCGAAGTAGCCGCCGCAGCCGCCACCGCCACGGTACCACCACGCCACCGCGCCACCGCCACACTGCGTATGAGCAGAACGAAGCCGAAGGAGAGCTGCAAGAGCTGCATGTATGCATATAACGCTGCAGTGGCTTCCTGAGGCGACACCGTGGTCAGATGCCGAGCTGAGGCCGGGGTCAGGCATTTTTAGATTGTTGGAACTGGACAACTCTCACCTCTCAACATCAGATGGTGCAGTCCACAGCCTGAAGCATCAACCTAACTGATATTGAATGATGTTTGCTACAACCTCGTGCAGCCCTAAGCGTGAAGTGGTTTTGGTTTCGCTCACCCCGACCGCATGGAAAGGAAACTTTGCGCAGCTCTTTGGCGGGACTTTGCGGACCCGCTGGAGAACTTGGGGCGCAAGATTGAGGTCACAGTCACAGGTCGTTCCAGGCTTATGTTGCAAGTAGACCATGGATAGGCCAGCTGTTGAAGAAGGCTCGATCTTCGGCTGCTGGCAAAGAGCATCCAGACAAGCTTCTGAGTTCAAGCTTTCATTGAGGAATTAAGCCGGTGTTTTTTCAATCAATTTCCTTGCCTGCTACGATGCCACAGGCCTCCATAGGTGCACCCCAACACATTTTTGGGTTTCCCGCTACCCGCGTGGTGCTTAGGCGTGTGATCATCCAACCAATCACTTGATCTCGGGGCGCTCCGCTAGGCTCCATCTGTTCCGGCTGGAATGTTGTCAGCACCCCGATTCAGATGTGACCGCATCATCTTAGCTCTCCACATGTGAGATTAAGAATGCCCGCTTTGTCCGAAAACCTTCTTGCAGAAGCGTACGCAAGAAATTAGGACATGCAGTTCTGCAGCAGATGGCCCCCGAGCTTTAGATTCATCCAAGCTGGCCGACGGGTCCATCTATGTCCATCTTTTCTCAGCCCTGCCATCTACGACCCTAAATCCTCTTCAGTGCGCTCAGGAAGGGAGATGGCGCGGAGGCTGAAACTGCAAGGCAGCCTTGCAGAGAGTTGGGCCGATAAGCGGTTTGAGGAGTTCAAGGTTCCATCTTCTGGCACAAGATTAGGATGTCAGGCTTGGATGCACAGGGGATTGCTTGGCTTGGGGTTCCCGCATGCTCCGCTGGGAGCCAGCAGCCCCATAAGTCGGATGATCGGGCTGCAGATGCCCGACTGCAATTCTACAGATGCCGTGTGCGGTGGCGGTGGCTGGAGTCCAAAAGCCAAACTGCAGAGTTTTTGAAACAGCCATGCTCACGGCTCACAGGCCATGATCTCCGACGTGACAAGCTACAATCTTTCACGTTTCGGCCGTCCACTGAAGCCGTCACCTCCGCACCCTGACCTTTGCTTCAAAAATCACAAGGTTTAAACCCTAACACCAAGGGCCTGCACTCCTGCAACCACCCATCTGCTGCAAGACGCTGCCTTAGCCTCTTCCGGACCGAGAGCCGTGGAGCCGCAGACGTCCGGCGCCAAGGAAGGTGTCCAGCTTTATGGTGCAGATAACACAGCTCTCACATTTCTGGTCAAGCCGCTAGTGAGTGCGACCCCCAAGCCCTCACATGGCTTCAAGTCTAGCGATCGAGGTCGCCGAACAGCACGGCGCCGCCCCAGCAGAGTGTCACAGATGCAGTAACATCAAAGTTTCGGGTTGAGGTGGCTGCACTTCAGTCGAGGTCAGTTGCCAGCGTTGCAATAGGGACCAGGGGCTCAGGCTGCTTTTTCCAGCTAAAACGTAGCCTACGTGTGACCGCAACCAGCAAGTATTCCTCAATTTGTCATGAATTTGGTGATATCTGTCCGGCCTGCTGCCTGGGAAGAAGCCAACGTATGCACTTCTCAGACATAAAAAAACTCTCACAGTTAAAGCATCGGACCGGGCCTCAGAGCCTCACTCCCCAAACCTTCTCAGAGTTGAAACGGCCGTTGCCATCACAGGTGGGCCTTTGTTCCTGCGGCAGACTTGCTCCTGGTGGTTGGAGAAGGTGGCATTCCAGGGCTCAGGGGTTGGGCTCCTGAGAATTATGGCTTGGAGGCCAGTGGCTCTGTTTCCTGCTCCGGAAGACTAGAGTTGCAGGCTCTCTGGAGATGATGTGAGTTGCCCGACCATTTGGTTGGTTGTCAAAATTATGGTCCCTTTTTGGGTACCCTAAATATTAGGGGCCGTAATATAGTAGGGACCAAAACAGGACCATAATTTTGACAACCACCCATTTAGCCTTGGCATGCGGAGTGTTGGCGAAGCAAGGCGCAGACAGTCTGCCTGGAGTTCATTCTTTTCTCAACCCAAGGCCCACCAGAAACTGAAGCCGTACAGCAGTTCGACAAAATTCGATCACAGTGGCGCGGGAACCTGAGCCCTACCGTCTTCTCTGCAAGATCAAAGCCCCCAGATACTGTTGCTTGCACTTGCACCCCTGCACCCCACCAGCTTTGAGGAGCCAAAATACCAACTTATACCAAATTCATGGAGGAGCTGTTGGCGTTACCGTGGATGGTGTCTGTGCCGATGGAGAAGGTACCTTGGCCCTTCACTTCTTCACTTATCAGCCAAACATTTGGAGTGGGCTCTAAGCGCGGCTTTTCGATCGGATCTTGTTTGAGCTTTGCAGGGTCGAGATCCAGAGGATCTTCTCTAGACTAGGTCAAACTAGACACATAGGTTTCTGAAGCTGAGGTAAGCTAGCCCTCGAGTCTTATGAGTGCATGTGGCTGGGGTGTCTACTGTAGGGAGACGTGGCTACTTTTGTGGGGCACGGTAATGTTGGGGGATGTATTGGGTGCTGTTGGGCAGGTGGTGTTGTAATTTCCCAAAAAGCGAAAGCGTTCTGCTGATCTTTACGCTTGTTGCTGTCTGGATGTAGGTTCCGGAATCAGAATTTCTTTGCAGAAAGATTGGTAGGCAAAGCTCTTCTGATTGTGAACGAGGACGGTCATGCATCAGAAATCAAGGCTTGAAACAATTGATTGGGGCGCAAATACTGACCTTGCGGGTATGCACGGCCTGCCCTAACCCAGGTCCACAAAAGCTCCTCTGCAAGCTGCCTCTCTCGCTCCCCGCCCTCCCTCTCCGTACTTTTCTCTGTTTCTTTTAATCTCTGTGTGCATCTGCTGCTACAGGTAAGCGTCTGCCCTTCGCCATGGCAATCTTTCAGACGATGATGTGAAGCCTGCAGCAAAAGTTTACAAGGTTGCACTTCGTGCCTTTGATTCTGACTATACTAGAGGAGGTGGGATGTAGGAATGGCGGTCCTGTGATGAAGACGGTATGTGGCGAATGCAAAGGCAGAGAAGCCATGAGAGCTTCAAACATGTTGCAGTGTTTGTGGTGGCAAGGCTCCTGAATGATTGCGCGGTACGCTTTGCTGCAATTTTGATCTCCGAGCCAGCTAAAGGCGTAGGTTTGCCGGGCATCGTGCGTGCTGCAAGCCGAAAGCCGAAAGGATCAAGCAGGCCAAGGCTGAGGCGGCTGAGGCTGAAGATTCCCAGCCTGATGGATGATCTGAAGTTCATGTCAGCTCTCCAGGGTACTCTCCCGCCCCCCAACAAAGTACGACTTTGTTCATATTAGCACTTCTCCTGTTGAGATGTCTCTACATTTACAGCGCTCACACCCTCCAGAACTGTAAAGCCCCGACACCAGCCAGCCAGCACAAGCACGGGATCAGCTGCTCGTCGCAGCTCGCGACACCTCATGGAGGGCCCGGCCAAGTTTGCAGAGGTGCGCCCAGTGTGCCCTTGCGAGCACAGAGATGCTACTGCTGCTTTCAACTATCCAGGTCTTTGGGGTTGGCAGTTCTGAGTCGTGCCAGAACTTCACAAGACGCTTGGGCAGTCGACTACCCCCTGTACTCGAATAGGCAAAAGATTGGAGGTCGGTGTTGAACGTCTTAGAACGATCAGATTTTGAAACACACATTTGCTGATTTCTGCACCCCTCAGGCTTTGGCTCGTAGGCTTTCCACACAACTAGATCCAATGGACTGTCTGTCCACGGCTTGGAAGGAATGGCTTCAAACTTCCCAGCTGCCCCCACAAATCCCCCAAGACTGTTTTGAATCTTATTCTCCTCCGCAGGAGGATGCAGTACAAGAGGCACGCATGGTCAGCAATTTCTGTCTCGACACTTGATTAATTGAGGTTGTTGGGAAGAAGTTACGTGCATTGGGGCAGGAAGAGGTGGCGTGGCAAGAGCTGCCTTGGCTGAAATTGCTTTGGGAACGAAGGATTTTGTACAACTAAACATCTTGCCTGGGGCGAGGTTTTCTGACACCAGAAGCACAGAGATGCTTGTGGCTCAAGCCAAGATCTTACAAAAAGCTCACCGCTTGGTCGCATTGTAAAACATCTTGGTGGCATGGGTGAGTTTTATCATCACATTTCTGAGCCCTGAAGCCTGACAACACTAAAAACTCAAAAGCTCATGCAGGTTGTGGCCGTTCCTGCAGTTTATCACCGATACGGTAGGGTGTAGGGCTAGGGCCTAGGGTTGAAACCCGAGCGCTTGCGTGCAGAACTTCACTCTTTTGCCCTTCAACAATGCCTTGCGTGTAAACATGATGCATTGCGCTGAGAACCGCTGAGAGACCCTGCTGCTTCCCAAGCTGTCCTCGGTAGTTAGCAGGCAAGGTTGCCCCATGCAAGAAAGACTTGGAACCCCAAACCCCGAAGCTGCACCAACCTTCAACAGTTTCTTTTCACCAGCGCTCCATCAGCCCATGCCCTGCCTGCCATGGCCTTCTCGCCCCTGCCGCGCTTGGCACATGGCGAGGCAGTGCGCAGACGCTCGGCAAACAGCCTCAAAGCGCCACACCCCAAATCCATGGTCTACTAAGCATCTTCTCACTTGCGTCCTCTTCTGCGTCTCGGCTTGCCATCTTTCGCAACCTTGTCTTGCGCATCTCCTCTCGCATCATCTCTCCGCATCTCCTCTCTCTTGCACCCAGTATTCTTCCATGGATCTCGTCTCTTCCGTATTTTGTGTTGCTGCTGTGTCTCTGCGCTTCCCATTTCCCACGGTATCAAGCCCAATTCCTACCTTCTGAATTCCAAGCTCCAGTAGATCGAGCTCAGGCTTCCTCCTCGGTCGCTGGGCGGTCTCCAAGAGCTTTGACTACCGGAAAGGAGGCGGTGCAGAGACCATGCGGGGGTCAGAGCTTAGGCACCTGGGTTTTTGGGTTGCATATGGAGGAGAAGATGGCACATCTGTTTCTTCGGGAGTTGCCTTTGACGTGACATTGTTTGTGAGACATGCGCGGGGCTCACCATTCCTGTTTCGCAGTGCTTGCTAAGACTGCGCCGTCAAGTGTACCCTCCCTTGAATGGGCTCGGCCGGGTGGCCTGGCAAGAGTCATGACAAACCTGGACGCTCGCCAAATGACCGCAGAGGTGAAGCCGGATTCAGGATAGGCCATGCTGTAGGTCGTTCCGGGGTTCTAGTGTCTGCTGAAATTGCAATTAGGTTGTCATGCCTGGGCTCATGTTTATCCCTTGCACATGGAGATGGCTTCAAGTTTTCAGGTGGTCGCGGTATCCTTGAGGGCTATGCCACCATTACGGATGTCCCTGAAAAGCAAGGAGTGTGGAGCTTACTGCAGCGAAAGGAAACGGCTTGCGGGTTTCCCTGTCATCTACTTGCACTGGGGTCCGTGATAGAGGTTCCTCAGAGTTTGGGTTACCTTGGGAAGTTGCGAAGTGCTTACCAAAATTAGCTCCGTGCCAGCTTGAGCTTTTTTCAATCTGGGCCCGTATCTTTTGCACTGCCAATGATGCCTGGTCGGCCTTCAGCTTCTGGCCCAAGTACTCTCTCTCCTGGCCAGCCACAGGGGCTTTGGGTCTGGTAGGGCCAGACGCATCTTGAGCGTCGATTTACGCTCATGTTTCTGACTTGCAGCATATTTGATCAAGAAACGGCAAATGAAGCAAAAAGGTGTTCTGAGCCCTGGACACGAGGGCTCGAACTCAGGGCCCTCTGTCACCCAGGTCCTGATGTACGAGGAGCGGGGTGACATGCAGCTGGAGGGCTTCCCGCGGCCGGTTGAGGCCAGTTTGAGAGGTTTTTCTGGGGGAAGATGGAATTGGCATCAAACGCAGACAAAACAGGACGCGAAGATCCCCAACGACTGTCTGCCTGCGTAGGCTTTGCAGCAAGCCTCCACTATTCAGGCTTACCGATTCTACTGCTTCAACACCGGCTGTTGGCCAGTGGAGGCAGGGAGCTTTGCAGAGATGTAAGGGCTGTGGTTGACACTCCATAGTAGCACTTGCACCACAATGATATTAGACTTATGCTCTTCAAGATGCCTTATCGCGCCGCCAGTCCACAACGAGACTTTGGAACAGGCCGTTCAATCCTTTAGCCTGTCGCAGCTCTTCTCGCAGCTCAACCCGACCATGCCAAGCCCTCGTCGACATTTGGGACTCATGGGGGCTAGCCAGCCACAAATGCTACAGAAATGTAGATATGCCGACACCGAATGGAAAATCATGCGTGTGGGACAGGATGACGCTGATATTTCTTGTTTAAACCTGTCAGACTGCTGGTCAGCTTTACGCATGTGCCACATGCCAGGTCTACTTCGTAGATGTCCGAGGCTTAGACTACATGCATCTGTGTGGGAAACGCATGCACAGAGGTCTCAACCCAAATCTATCACCAAAGCAGCATTCTGGTCCAGTCGGAACTTTCCGAGAAGGTTTCCTTATGGAATCGTGATCTGTGCAAGTGTACATGTTGACCCGATTGAATTCAAGACTAGGCTGTTCCAAGTGGGGAGGTCGGAAGTGATAGAAGCGCAGGAATTGCGTTTCAGCACCTGTTAGGTGTGTCTGGTCTGTGGACGTTTGCCCGCTTTATATTTCAAAGTACACATAACCGAGGATCCTACCAAGAAGCACCTCCCGCCATTGCTGCCAGAGCTCAGTGTCCACACCTCCTTTTTCGTGCCCCTAGCCTTTGAGGGAGCAGGCCCGTCCTGGTGTAGCGTTTACCTGGCTCGGAGTTGGGGTTCAGACTTCCGATCCTCGGCAACGGATGACAACACACAGCCATGATGAGCCCAAACCGGTTAATTCAAGATGGGCGCTTTGCTCAGTTTCAATTTGCAGAAGCCTGGGCCACCTAGACCCAAATAATCCCCAGCCTGGATTGATGCTGACCGCTCACGAACGTGAGAAGAAGGTGGTTGTTGGTTTTGGCTACTCATTGGGGTTTCAGGGCCAGTCCTGGAGGCGTAGGCAAGTGAAGTCCAAGCTTGGTCGAGCCCGCTTCAAGCAGATTCAAACACTCTGAAGCAGTGTCGAGTTGTCGATGCGATTTTGGCAGGATCGCCAGAGAGCTTGGCCACGTTTCGGCACCTCTGCGTCGATGACCTTTACAGTGCTTGGGTATGCAAAAGCATTGGCACAGAAATCTATGACTCCTGGGTTTCTGCGCGTAGGTAGGGATCAACGCTTGGGTTGCTAGGCTCTGCGAGGCTCTGCAAGGCTAGCGAGGAGAACACCTCACCTCGCGGAATCTTCTAACAAGCCTGGATCGAAAATCGCCGCGAATCCGAAGCAGGAAGGCCTTGAAACGGAACTCTGCAGACAGCAATGTAGGTTTGCATTCTCAAGACCGACAAGCTAATGGAGTCCGTCAACGTCAGCAGTGCGCCCGTATGAGTCCACATACGTTTGCAAACCTCCGAAGAATGTCCGAATCTTTGGATACTTGAGGAAGCTTCCCTTTCCATTGAAGGTGGGCAGCTGCGCGTGGGCTCTGCAGATAGCTTTGAATGGAACTGGTCCGTGGAGGGTCCAAACAAGGTGGCGGACGGGAAGCTTGACGATGCCACTTTCGATTTAGGGTTCAAGGCTTTGGGGTTGTGGTGGTGATTTCATGCTGTCAAGTATGGTTTTGAAATCGGAGTTCAGGTGTTTTAGATCTGCAGAGAGGCGCCTGATAGTTTTTGCAGACTTGTTTTGGACTGCTGACCATGGCCATAGAGATTATGCCAGCACCACCACCACCGCCGCCGCCACCACCACTCCCATCGTCTCATCGCAGAGGCAGGCCTGGTCAAGGCAATTCTTTTTTCCCGATAAAACACGCTGTTGCAAGGGACCCCGCGCTCGAACAGATGGGACCCAGCTTTCGCCACAAAAGCTGTTGAACATGTTGAGCAAAGAACTTTTTTTCTTTTGTGTTTTCTTGGCAGTCTTCGCTCCTGCAGGATGGCGACATCAAAGCCAGTTACCAGCGTGTCACCTCTTGAGCAGAGAAGAGGCCCGTGAAGGGCTTCTGCGAGAGGTAGGGTCAGGCTTTCGCCAGCTAATGGTGGAGGTTAAGAGATTCTGGACAGAGAAAAAAATCTGCAGCATGTACAGCGGGATCGCGCCCAAGCCAAAGCCTAAACCTGGAACTCTATGCGGCCACCGAGGCCTCAGACCCTGTCCCTGTGAACGACCAAATGGAGTCATCTTCGTCAGGTGTGCGGGCGCTGCTGCCCAAAGCCTCATGCCGCCTGTGAAAAAAAGCTTCTCATGCTGCTGCTGTGAAGCGACGCTTCGTACTTGAAGGGCCCCGAAGTTCGTGACGCGCTTTCCTGCGGGATTAGTGCA
Source organism: Symbiodinium pilosum (assembly GCA_905231905.1). Classification (NCBI taxonomy): domain Eukaryota; class Dinophyceae; order Suessiales; family Symbiodiniaceae; genus Symbiodinium; species Symbiodinium pilosum. The sequence continues at coordinate 21,704 of CAJNIZ010044482.1, forward strand.
GGCTTGGAGAGAGCACCCCAAAAGTATCATCTACCATTGACACTTCTCCAGCACTTTGCATTTTCACCACTCTTTTTAAAGCCATCCAGCAGGAATCATTGTCCTCTGGCCGGCGACCACTCAGGCACTGAGTGCAGTCCAACTCGTTAGAAACTTTCATTTTCACGGGTGTTGCAGTTAGTTGCAAGGGTGCAGGGAATGGAGAACAATCTAACCATGTTTTGGGCTGCGCGCTGTGGGTGCGTTAGTTTCTGTGGGCCTGCTGGTCGGGCGACTTCCGCGTGATTCTTGATCAGCAACTGTACTCTAGAAGCTTGGTAGCCACATCTAGCCAGCTGCTCTTGTTCCGTTTAGTGTAGGAGTTGCAGGCGCGGCCTAGACCGAACCTGGCAGGACCCGGGCTAGATGGTTCGAGGTTTGGACTGGAGGCCTCTAACTTTGGGGGTGTGTTGGGGCCTGCTGAAATGGGGTTCCAGCCGTACTGCTAAGATTTAAGGCCCTGACTTTTTGAATCAGGTTGAACCCGTGGTGTTGCCGTTTGAGATTCCAGGCCTGTTTGGCCCATTGGCGCTGGTCTCTGTGCCTGTATAGGCCCTGATTGCTGACAATACTCCATAGGACCCATGTGTGCATACTGCGGATCCAGGCAACCAGACTAGAGTTATCCCGCTAACATAGCAGAAGCCTCATAATCTGTTTGCTTTGACTAACCGAACCGGGCACCTGATGTCAAAAGATTGGGCATTGGGCAGTTTTCAGGTTATAGTCCCTGTGTCTTTCAGAAGATGCCGCCGGGGGTAAAAGGCCAACAACGCCTTACCCGTCAGTCATTGATTCTTCAGACCAGGGACATTACTTGCTGGTGCACTGCACAAGGATACAATTTCTGCTTGTTCTCCTGAAGGTTTATGGAGTCTATGGCAAATGGCTTACTGAATGGTCTTTCGTCATGGCTGCCCATGACGCTGGCATGCCCGCCACGGGTTCTCGGGAGCTGCAGCGAACCCACCAAGAATGCAATCCCATGCAACCGCTGAGTTAGACTGATGTGCGTCCAACAAGAGCTGCAGGCCCATTTGCACCTGAGGCCGGCAGGCCGGCAGATTGGGTTGGAATTTGGACCGCCGCGCTCAGGACGAGCGTGAGCATGACTTCGAGCGACGAGCAGCACCAGATGGGCGCGGAGAGGCGGTGACATCTTGTTTCGATGTGGGATGATGTGGGGTTAAGTCATGGTATGGCCAGGAGACTCACACGAACCCTAAATTTGGAGGGCTTGGGTTCCGGTTTTCAGAACCGATGTGGCTTCAGGATAAAGAGTGTGAATTCGGATGAGAAGACACATTGCCCCAGACAAGTACAAAGATGTTGAGAAGGCCCAAACCTGACCTTACCCTCACAGCACTACACAGCTGCATCCCATGCAATTCTGGAATGCTTGAAGGCGGTTGCTGCAGAGCTGCGAAGCTATGCTGAGGCCAGTCTCTGCTACGATGCATTGTTTAATCGTTCAAAACTCCAAACGTCCTGTCTCTGCTAGCTGGGTGAGTTGCCCGGTCCACCGCTACCCACTCCCGGGCTGCACGGCCCTCAGCAGATGTTAGCAATGCTTAGCAGGGTCCCAGCGAAAAATTGCTTTAGGGATTTGTGAGCTCTCGCGCTCTGAGAGCTTTAGGCCCACAGTAACCTGTGTTGCTTTCAATGAACTCACCTGATGCCTGTCGCCAGAGAGTTGCTAGAGATAGCAACCCATACTCTTCTTCCGCGATGTTGCGTTGTAGCAATCAGCTGGCCTGGTTATCTCCCAGTTCCTTGTTTTCTACAGCTTGATATATGGCCAAAATGTGCAGAAAGGCTTCCCAAATGCCTGCCCATGTCACCAAGCACAATGTTTCAGGTATCACGCGATGGGTTTTGAGTAGGGCCGGGAGGGGGATAGCAACGTCCATACAAAACATGAGCGTGACGCTCCATTCTAATTTCGTAATCTCCATCAAGAACATGTTCAGTTTCAGTTTGCAAATTTTACTTGCCTTTGTTCTGCCTCAACAGCACAGACTCTCGCTGGACGGCTTGGCGACAGGTACCCAGAAAGTACGAATCCGATTGCGATGATGCTAATATCTCTCGTTGAAAGGACCACACGGAAGACGGCTGCCTTGTTGTTTCACGTCTTTGGAAAGTAGCACCTCAACCTCCAAGCGCGCACTGTCAAGGCTCAACACAAAAAATCTGGCGGGTAAGACAGCAGGGTTCGGAGATGCAAGCCCAGCCCGTCTAGTCACAAGCAGGATGTCAGTTTTTGCCTAGGTCCGATGGTCGTCCTGCGACGCTGCCGCCTTCGACGCTTCGTCGTCAGCTGCCTACGGAGCAGGGCATGGGGAAAGGTTTCTGTCATGCTTCAAAGAAGCAGCCCGGGCGGCGAGGTGCACTTCATGCTTCATGCCCTGCGGTTCTTCAAAACAAGTGTTACTGCAGCCCGTGTTCGACGAGCAGCAAGACTTCCCCATGCCACAAGCGTGCCCAAGGCCTCAAACACGTTGAAGCGGATGTGGCCTGCGGAATTGAACGGGCCCGCCCGCCTTTGGTGAAGACATTGTTCAGAGGTGTCAGGCTGCTGAAGCCCCAAGGCCCAGAAGGCCCAGGATGCGGGTTAAAGGCAGTTGACCACCACAGCACCATGTTGCTTGTGCTGTGGGGCATTCCGGTTTTCGGGTTTCAGGGGATGACAGTCTAAAGCCACTTCAGTGCGGACGTGCGTTTTGACAAGCACGTGATAGTTACGTGCAATATTTCTCATCGAGGGCTTACAATCCAGGCTCCCATTCGTCGGTTCTACATGGATTGACAATGCGTTGAACAGCTTGACCAACCCGTACTGACTGAGCCTTTGTAATGAGGGACAAGGAATGTCACAGGGAGGCCAGAGGCCAAAGAGTGGCTTCACCAAGCTCCTCAACAGACAAGAGCCTCTCGTGTGAAGGTCTAACGATGGCTGAGCCAGGGCCCCCAAACAGTCAATCACAAGAACAAGAGTCAGACGCTGGGCTGATACATTTCCAAATGAGCGGAAAACTTGACTTCATTACCACGCCCTGAGTCCGGCCAGGAGTGTGGCGTCGACGTCTCCCGAGGTGGGCTGTTCAATTTCACAGCCCTGGAGCATTATGGCTGCTCTTGCCCTTGCCATGTAGACTTTGAGATTGCAAGCTGTCACGAAGGATGAAGATTACATCCCAGTCAGAGGGTGATCTGAGACTGATATCTGGAGAGGGCTAGCCCATGGCTGCAAGGGTAGCCAGTAGCCAGCACTGTTCAAGAAAATGCCGCGTCTCAGCGCAGTCGTAGTTAGTCATAGGATGTACCCGTGGCAGACCGGCAGGCGTGGACGTCTTCCGTCTCGTTCTTCCAAACGTGCCGTCTTCCCAGAAAGTGTAGCGGCTTTCCCTCAAGCATGCCAGGGAGCTTCTTGCTTCAAGACGGGACGGTCGGCATTCAGGAGCTTGTATTTGATTCGGAAGCATGTCTGCAGTTAGTCAGTCCCAGCGGGAGGTAGCGCTAAAAAATGGAGGGGTTGGCAAAGTTCAAAGCTTCACATGAACTCTGGAAACGCTCCAAGCTGAGTGACTCAGGCCCTTGCGTCCGAAGTATGGAGCGCACAGAGGTTTGGTGAACAGCCTGCATCAATGCCAAGCCGCCAAAGACTAGAGGTGATTCAAGCCCAAAACCTTCATGTGTAAGCTCCTGTCTTTTGACTTCTAGATGCACTCCCTCCGGCCGCTCCAGCCGCAAACTGCGGAACTCCCAGGCAGAGCGCTGTACGTACAACAACGAGGGTGCTCCTCGTCCAGACTGGCGAGGCCTCTTTGCATGCTCTGCTTTGGAGCTTCTTTTGAGAACCTTTATACATCGCGCCGGATGTAGGCCTGGGACGTGAGAGTTTGGTCAGGAGATTCAGTGGGTTCTGGAAATTTGCTCAGAGTTCCATGGTTTGGCGCCAGTACAGTGCAGAATTGACAGTTCATTTCGTCTTGAGCCCTCAGACAACCCCATACATTCCGGACTGCTTCGCGAGATATGAACTTTCGCAACAACCTGAAGGCCCCACAAAAAAAAATCCCTGAGTCCGAGGAGAAACACTGCCACAATTTGAAATCTCAAACCCGGAGATCGAAGGTATGTAGTGTGCCTGTTGGCCGCAGCTTGTTCTTAATAGCATAGGCGTGTTCGACACTAATGCTTGCGTATTCAGATTCATTGCTGAGGCCTTTCCCAAGTTCCTGCAAAGAAGTTCGATCTCCAACGCTGAACATCAAATCCTGAAAGGAATCGGTTGCGAAAACCCTATCTTAGCCCTAGACTTTGAGCCAAAAGCCTGACGCTGTTCACTTTTTTGGTAAATTCTTGAGGCCTTCCTTTGCGAGGAGCCCATCTCTGAGGCCGCTGAGCCCGCGGAGCCCGCGGAGCCCCGGTCTCAGGCTCTGGAGGAAAAGAGTTGCTGCAAAGCTGCAGAAGAATGTCTATTTGGCACCCCTTTTTACGGCAGATTTGTGTGACCAGATGGTACAGCAGGTGGATCCCCGATCTCCAGGGCAAAGTTGTCTTTGCTGTAGATCTGCGAGTTTCGCTGGGTATGGAATCTGGCTTTTTAGCATCCACTCATCTAACGGTCCAGTCACAACTCAAGAACGCCAAAGAGAAAACCTAAGACACAACACCAAGCCCACGGAAATCGCTCCGGCCACAGTTGAAAACTCTGCACGGTTACCGCCGCACGCCGTAACCCTCGAGCCTAGAAGCACTCACTGTAGGATCGCCGCAGCTCCTAGCCACCTCAATGAGGACCGGAGCCCGGAGGGTTACGGCTCAATGCCATTGAAGGGCGCGAATAGCTGCAGAGGGGAAGCAGAGATACGCGTTGTAATCCCGTCTACACTAAAGCCCCTCCACTTGGATGAGCCCTATTTGCTCGAGGTAAAGTTTCGAAACAATACCTTCAGGGTTGCAAGCAACTTTTCAAGGTCCCATCTGAAGGGTTAGGATGCCGGGTGCTTTCAGACAAGCTCTACCCGCTCCCCCTACGCGCCCGCGGCCGAAACACCGCTCGAGCCCAAAATCTCCATCTTGTCTGAAGCTCTGAAGTCTGCCGCCAGGCAAAGGAAGCTCCTGGACAAAGCCAATGCCCCTGCGATTGGCATGTTCATGTTTCATTATTCAAGAGCTTCGTAGGATTGTTCTCCGCAGGGTGCAGAGAAGAGGCTCCCCTTCTGCTGGGATTCGCTAGGGCTTCCCACGGTTTCGCCATGTTGTCTGGAGATCTTTGAGGCTTGCTGGCCGTGACTCTCAATTTCTTTCGGGCTGTGCCAAAGCGTGCGGGCACCCAGAGTAGGGAGCCGGTGAGATGCAGCGGGGGAGGGGCTTACTGCAAACTTTCCGCGTTATGGAATTGGAGCTGTGTTTGACTGTAAAGGGTTTGCAATGGATGGCTGTCTGCAGAATTTTGCGAAGCCTTAGCACCCAGACCGTCTGGCAAAGCATCTTGTGCGTGTTGCAAGGGTTTTGGGAGCACGCTTACAAACTGAACCTGGCAAGCTTGAATCGACACTAAATCAAATCTTCCTGCGGCGCCGAACCCAGAACGTGCAAGCCTCAAACCCCTGTGGACTTCCGAGTCCCACTGCAAGGCAGCCCAATGTCCTCGAAAGTGGGCCGCGTCCCAGCACTTCATGCGGGGTTCCCAGCTATAGCTCAGGTCTAAATTGGAGTCTTCCAATTGTAGGTCACAGTTGGATTTTTTGGGCTGTAATTTTAAAGCTCAAACTTGCAGTGGGCCGGCTGGACATTGAGACACAGAGTTGATGACAAACTTCGCCCCCGTGCTTTGCTGACCTGGGGGGCCCTTTACTGCAAAACGTCGAGTCACCTTCGCAGGGATGCCAGAATTCCACCAAGAAGGAACTAAATTTCAAGGCTTCAAATTTTGCCAGTCGCAGGTGACGGTGACCCTGGACGATGGCACAGACCAGGCCGGCAGAGACCATCCCCCATCACAAAACAGCAGCTCATCCGGCTGCAAGCACTTTGCTCAGAGAGGTGCTTTATTTGCCAGGTTCCTGTTGAACTGCAGCATACCTGCAAAAACAGTACAAACATGTTTGGATTTCGATCCAACCAGTGAGGTAGGTTTGCCCTGCCATTCTGCAACGCAATTTCCTGTACGTTGAGCTCCTCCTGCAACACAGGGCCTGAAAATGCTCATCATCGGGGTTGTTGATCATGGAAGGGAAGGGATATCAGTCTTTGGCCGCTTCTGGCTGCCAGGGTTTTTTGACGGCATTGGTGAATTTGGTGCTGGCTTGCCAGCATGCAGGTGTTAGTTGGTGTCTGATGCGCAAAAGTGGACATTGGTTTGGTCTGGGCTCCGGGATCAATTTTGACCTGGAGGCCATGGAGTTTATCGGAGTCCACCAGCGGTGAGGGCCCAAGCAATGTCGTAGCCATGAGACTTTAGATGACGCTGCAGCCTCGAGGATTGACTGGCGGCCCCTTTTGCGCGTATTGAGCACGCTGCTGACGTCCAATGAGTCTAATTCACCCTTGACGCACAGACCTGGAGTTTTACGCGGGACGTCAGTTAAGTTGCGCAGCAACTTCCGTGAGTCCAATTAGTGGGAACGGAAGCCCTGCTGAGAGCAGTGCAGGCGCTACTACGTGGAAGATCCTGCTTCGGACGCCTTGGCGCAGCATCTGGCACTTGCGGGAGGGGGGGGGGTTAGCTGTGCATGTGGAGACTACGGCAGGGATGGTGTATGAGCACACGCTGTGTTGATCTTGCATGGCAGAGTGGCTTCGCTCCGAACACATTGAGTTTTCGCGGCTTTTTTTGTGCTTTATGTAAAGGATCTTAACAAGCTTGGCTCATCTTGGCAATCACCACTGCCGAAACCTTTCTTGGTAGGTTGAATTGGCCGCCCTTACTTAATTTCACGATGACTTCTGAATTCAGAGCCATCATGCAAGCCAGGCGAACATCTCGGCCTCCTATCCATACGCTCGCAGTTCTTATGCAGCCTCGCATCTCACAGGAAAGTAAATCCGCACTGATCTGGGCCGCAGAGAGAATCACAAAACTACAATCCCGAACCGACCTTCGATTCCACCTCGCACTGCGGGCAGACCGAGAGCCTGCTGCGCGTCGCTCTGGAGCTGCTTGCCGGAATTGTGGTTCAAGGGGCAATCGCCAAAAGAGCTCACTTTTTCGCTTGCCTGGAGTATAAAAACAGCAGTTGGGCAATTGGAATGAGGACTGGATCTGTTGTTCATATTTGAATGGTTGGCATTACGTTTTGTAGCATTTCTTTTTGTGTTGTTGGTACCTCATAGACAGACTGAGGAGGGCATGTTCTTAGTTGCGGAAGCTCAGGTTTATCTTCCACCCTTCTCGCAGCCGCTTCGCCAAAGAGCGGGTGCTGCTTCGCGAGCCCGGGCCCGGGTTTGCAGGTTTGGATCTCTTGCGGCTCTCGTGAACTCAGGATCTTCAACAGCCGATGCACGTTCACCAAGATTCTACATATCTTGGGCAATAATACACCTCTAGCCAAGCCAGAATGTACAAGCTTTCCTGCTCAACTTCGAAAAGTCCAAAAGTCCAAACCATGAAAGCCAGGTGCAGCCTTGACAAAGAGGCCTTGCACAGCCGGGAAGAGCTGCTGCCAAGGACGTAAATCATACATTGGACATCGCCACCCAGCTTTTGAGGGCAGTAGACCAAGAAAAGGCGACCGCTTCCAGGCTAAGTCATGATTTTGGAAGGATTTCTAAAAAATTCTCAGGCAATTGAAGCGCAGACGGCCAAGACAGTCCTCAGCCGGTGCCAGGATGGTGGATGGCATCCGGCGCTGCAATGACAAGATCCAGGAGGTGAAATTGGAGCCAGCAGCTCAGGATGCAGACTGCCTAGTCACCTAGTTATGGAACTCAGAGCCGAAAACCAACTCAGCTTGCACCCCATGGATTCACGTAGGTAACGCCTGCAGAAAGCTGCATGCCAAGCGCTTGAGGATGGGTGGGCCCCGTCCGCCGACCAACACCGCCAGGAAGGCAGTCAGTTGTCCTGGTTAGAGTACGGTAGAGTACTGGTGAGGATGTGTACAGTTCAAATCGCGCTTGGGCTTGTACCAGAAGAAGGTTGGCTTGCAAGCAGATGGACAAACCCACAGAAGGAAGGGCCCGAGTCGTAACGGTAGCTGTTTTGCTTCGTTCTGTTTTGGTCGGAAACGAAACTTCTAAAGGATCCAACTTGCTTGACCTACAGCGAGCTGCTGGCCCGTCTGATTTACATTGTCTTCTTGCACTGTCCAATGCAGAGTCTGGCTTGAGTTTGATGTCCTCTGCGAAGGCATGGTGGGTCGTTGAATTTCATTACAGGATCCGGACGCCTTGGCTTCAAGCCTTCGAAGCCTGAAGCCAAAAAGCTATCCCTTGAAATCAAGCGAATCGATATCTGTTTTTCCTAAGTATGTGTCGCAGAAGAAGCAGGAAAAGAGCTTCCTGGCGCTTGACGAAGATGTCTTGAAAGTGGCACCTGCCAAAGAGCAGGTCAAGGCCATGGGTTGGGCTGCGGTTTGGAGGTTCTGTCATTGCTGGTTTGAGATTTAGCTCAAGCGGGATTGCCGCGGGCTTTGAGAAACGTAGTGGTAATTCTGTACATTTAGGAAAGCCCAGGTGGAGTTTGCTCGGCTCTTGTGTTGGAAGCCGTGCCAAAAGTCGACTGCAATTCTCATGACTGTGATAGTTCTGTCCGGGGCTGGTAGGAGTTGTCAACATCAAGAGATGAGGAGCTCCCTATGCGCTACATCAGGTCCTGCACTACACAAGATGATGAGCAAAAATGTTGCAGGATACGCCTTCTCTGACATTGTTGACCTGAATCGCTTCTCCATGAGCTTTTCTTTTCTAATTCCATCACTTTCGGTCCAACACTGTGTATTGGCCAACAACATGTCAATCAACAACGCTGAATCCATGAACATCTTGTCAGGCTAGTCTGCAAGCCCCGATATACATGTCTGTTCAACTTGCTAAGTGCTCTGGCAGCGCTGCAGCAACACCAAGACCTAATTGTGCAGCTCAGTCTGCCCCCCCGGCGGGAAGCGCCTTCCGCGGCATGAAGTCGGGCTTCCTCAACTCTGACAAGGCGCTAGTTGTGGACGGGACACAGGCATTGCGAGGTACTTGGGAGGTACTTGGGAGGAGCGCCGAGAATTATGCATTGCAACTGAGGCAAAGCGCCGGGGCCTGCCCGCGCCGAAAGCGGCACAGGAGGCGAACCAACGGTGAGCATGTGAACTTTACATGGAGAGCGGACAAGGTCACAATAACCGTAATCGAGTTATGTCGCAGTGCCTATGAGCGCAGCTGTCCTTGTGGTGCTTGGCGGCCAGACCTCAACCCCGCACACTCCAAAGACTAGGAGAGGACAGTCTCACCAAGCAGTCTGACATCCATGTGCCTAATCCCTCCTACTGACTTCACCATCAACAACCTGCCAAAACCCCGAAATCAAAGCATTTGCGCAGACCTCAGCCTCTGCCGCATCCTCGAGCTCTCAGGCTCTGGAAGACTTGGCCCTCCAGGGATTCACTATGTTGATTTCAAACCTGAGCTTATCTTGAAATTGAGGGATGATATTTCGAGGCTTAAGACAAGACTGGAAGTGAAGGCCGTGAAGCGGCTTGTGGCAGCAAGGGTTTCGGATCCCGCCGGAAGTCATCCGATTGGACCAATCACCGGACTTGTGAGGACTCTACAGGACTTTGCCTCTGCTCCCTTCCATTACTGATGTGTTGTTTCCTCAGACGACCTGGAGGGCCACCTGTCAACTTATTCATGCACATTTGGACGATTGAGCAGACGAGATCTAGCTTACAGCTTTGAAGGTTTCAGGCTCAGGCAGGCAACGCATGGATGGGTGCGGTTGATGCCAGCTCCAACGTGCGATGCATTTCTCGTCTTCCGCAGCACTGGCTCTAGACACCCAAGGTGGGTCCCCTGCAATGGGTGCCATGAGGGCACTGCGCTCGCTGTCGCTTCGCTCCGTGTCGCTCGGCCGGGTCCAAGATATCAGGCCATCTACCTGTGTTTGCCTCCGGAAGTTTAGCGGGCTGGCAGATGAAGGTGGCGGGCTTCCAAGTTCGATGACAGGCACGGTGAAACCTGGAGAGACAGCTGACATTGCTACTGTGATCCGTAACTGGTGGGCCTTTCCCGCCGTGGGCTTTGGCTCCTGCTTGGAGCTGCCGGTGCACCAATTTGAGGTCCTGGGCACTGAAACGAAGTCTCTGGGCTCTGTTGTGGTGCCCAACAGCATCTTTGGCCTGCCAATCCGCAAAGACCTAATCTTCAAAGCTTATTGGTATCATCGTCGCAAGCTGGCGGGATACCAGGACACGATGCAGCTCTACAAGTGGGAGTGGCCTGGCGCCAACCGGAAGGTTCGATCCCAGAAGAAGTCTGGCAAAGGCCGCATGGGCCGCAGGAAGGCACCCGGCAGGTTCGAGGGTGTCCACTGCCATGCCCTGCGTCCGCGCGACTGGGGAAACACCAAGCTGAACAGCCGAGTGCTTTGGCGGGCCGTTCGCTGCATGCTGTCTGTGAAATTCGTACAGAACTCCATCAAGGTGGTTGACTCGTTCAACCTCCAATCCCACAAAACCAAGCACTTGGTGCAGCACCTGCGCAGATTGCTTGGTCATAGGTGCCACAGCGCGCTGCTGGTGCATGAAGGCAATTTCGATGTCAATGACAACTGCCGGTGGGCTTCGGCGCATATTCCGGCTATCCGTCGGGAGAACGTAGAGGGGCTGAGTGTCTACAACCTCTTGAAGTACCACGAAGTGGTGATCACAGAGGCAGCCCTTGCAAAGCTTCTCAAGGAGATCTTCCTCTTTCCGCGCAAGCGGGGGTGGATACAACGCTATGCGACGCCCGACCGGACTCGAGCTCCGGTGCCGGAGAAAGTCCCCGGGTGGAACCGAGCGTGGGTGGAGAAGAAGGAGAGAATCCGGAATTCGGAGTTCCGTGCCCGTGAGTTCTTCCAGGAATCCCTGAAGTGGAAGTGGTCCTCAGACCTGAAGGGGCCCTTGAAAGTGCCGCGAACTGATGCGCTCAGCGGCTTCCGGGTGAAGGATTTTCTATTGGCGCCAGAGGCGCCTGCCTGGGAGAAGCTCGAGAGCCTCTACGGCGACGAAGAGCCGCTGGAGGAGCTCGAGGATGAGGAATTTGAAGAACTCACCGGCAACCTTGATGCACTACGGGAGCGAGGAGAGGCCAAAAGCAACATCCTCGACAGGCCCGAAGTGGCCCAGAAGGGCCTGCACCAGTTGGCTCAGCTGGCGCAGACACGGAAGAGCTGATGCACATGAAGCTCCGGACTCGCATTCTCGATCTTGGCTTTCCGATGCAACGGAGGCTTGGAAGCCTGGAAAGCGCGTCAAAGCCTAGAAAATGAGCATTTGCTGACCCTAAGCCGCCCAACTGAGCAAATCGTTCCCAGTCCCACTCTGACAGAGGCGGCACCGGAGTCACCAGAGCCCAGAAGCGGAGCCTTGCCGGAGAGGCCAGCGAGGCCAGCTGGATGGTTAGTCGATGCAACGGTCAGAAGCTAGGAGAGGCAGTACCATGCACTAGCTATTTAAACGAATTCTTCTCTGTGCTCCCTTTGTTGCAGATACTGGATCAACAGGCATGTTTCCAGCGCAGAGTGTAGCGAACCACGGTTTTGAGTTGACAGAACTGGAAGGTGGGGCGAAGTTCAAGATCTAGGTTAGGGCCTTGCAGGCATTATGGGCAGGAGAGCGTTGATGTTCCGCTGCTCCACGAGTTTGACTATGCTTTCCTCAAATATCTTAAGTTCCCTTTAAGCAGCAATAGATGAAGCCGACTGTCACCCCGTCAACCTGCAAAGAAGCTACAGCACCGCCGTACTGCCGCACGCTGGCAATCCAGAAAGCAGCAACGACTTCCAAATGCATCCCGTCGCATGAGGCCTGTAGAAACCACGGCAGATGAGAAGAGGCAGCTCCTGCTGCCGGCTGCAAGGAACTGAGCTTCAGGCACTAATCCGCCAGTGCTTCGGGCTGTGGGGGATGCGATGTTGTTTTGTTCTGAAGGTTGTTTGATGAGTTTCATGTTTGTGGTTGTGTGGGTCCCGCTTCAAATTCTGCGGGCAGGTAAGGCTTTCTATTGTGCAGGTCTGGAGCCTGGAGCCTATGACAGCCTATGGCCACGCACGAGCGTGGCTCCAGCAGCGCACTGCCGAAATTCTCCAGCTGTAGAGTGCTTGCCTGAAGAGCAATTTTTTGTAGACATCTGCCTGAACAGGGCGACGAAGAGGTTAAAACCCGAAATCCTACAGTTTACAGCTACCGACTCTTGGCTCTCAACCCCTGCTCCTCACTCCTTAGTGTCCTAACTACATCACGCCCAACCTGTCTTAAAGGCTTACAGCAAGTCTTGACGGTTTCAAAGGCTGAGCCCGCGCCCAACGAAGCTCGGGCTCGTGAAGTGGTCCCGCCCTCGGGCGAGTTTAACTCGGGTCCCCAGAAAACACATTCATGACATTTTACGAGCATTTGCTGATTCACGACCAAACGAGTCGAAGAAAGCTGCGCAGGCCTTGGCCCTGCACAATCCGACTCCAGATCAGCTCCCAGAGGATGTGAAAGTGGGAGAGACGGGGGTGTACCAATATTTAAGGGTCCACGACCTGGAGTGACGAGTAAAGCGGCATGGAGTCCTAAGCTGCTTGGGATGCCAGGACTTCCCCACACGCAGGACCGTATGTCACTTGAGAACATCGAGGATCTGCAATAGCAATAGCAGCATCGCAAGCCGTTTATATTCACAGCAGTTTTCGGAAAGCCTCATGTCTTGGCAGGAATCAGCCACAGACAGGGCCAATGGTCATGAGGTGTCATGAGGTGTCCAGGTTGCGAAGCTGACACCCCAACCTTCGACTGCAAGCTCACCACAGCAGAGGCAAGCCAACCTACCCCGGTTGAGATGCTTCAACGCCTTTCCCACACGCTTGTCGTAGCAGCGTAGCACGCTCTGAAGCGGAGGAGCCTGACTCGCCAGAGGATGCAGGCTGCAAGGGGTTGAGGGCTCTTGGGCTCTGGAGATGAGCTTCTGGGGGAGGATCTAGATCGCAAAACTTGGAAGCACTCAGTGTTTGTCAAAAATTCAGGGCCGATGCTGCAAGTTCAAGCTGAAGTGAACTTGGCGTGTCCATTTTGGGTCACCACTTTGCAATTTGTTTCGGTCACTCGATGAGAGCATCCTGAGGCCTTGGGTGCACGATCCACGGATCGGGATGAAATTCATGTTTCAGCAGCCGCATGGCAATTGACTTCGAAAGTCAATGTTTGGCAAGTGGTGATGCGGTGACTTTTTTTTTTTTTTGGGAGGGGGGGGGAGGCTGTTTGGGAATCATTCAGGAATCTTGCACATCAAACAAAGATCAGCGTAGCATAACTCTTCATCAGTACCGTGCAAGCCACATACAGGATCAACCAGCATTGGCGAGCTGGCAAACCAGCTTTTCGGAGCAGCAGGGCTCCCCAGATTTTCATGCAGGGCTTTGGCTAACCAGAGCAACAAAAGAGAACCTCGCAGATTGGAATTCCAACTTCGATTGGTGCCATCCTAGAAGCTCGAAGCTCCATCTGCCAAAAGACACAGTGAAGCTTGAGGAACCCCAAGATACCTCTGGCAGACAATGAAAGCTCGAACGCAGCATGTACCTCCATTCCGACCAACACGAGGTAGGATTCTGGAAAGGTTTTGGTGAGTATATTCTAGTTGAAGTGTATAAGGTTCCTCAGGAACATTGATGAGTATATATGGGTGTCCATCTGGAGAGACCATAAATAAAGCCTCTAGACATTTCAGAGTCAGGAAAAGAATCAGATTTCCGAGAAGGGAACCCGTAGAGCATCCAAGGCAGAGCTGGAGGAAGCCAGTGAGCGCACAGAGTCCACAGAGCTGCCCTCACCATTGGCCGCCGCGAGCCAAGAGCGTTCCTACAACCCAACCCGAGCCCACAGCATGCCTTACCTGAAGGCTGGGGATGCGGCGAGAAAAGACGAAACCTCCGTTTTAAACAGCAACCGCCTCTCGCCTCTCTCGCCTCTCTCGCCTTTGCCTTTGAGGGAGCCTCCACCGCGCTGTCAGAGCAATCAGAAGTGCACGAGGCCCGCGAGGCCGTTCAGGGTTGGGGTTTGGGTTTAGGGTTGGCTTCCGCCGTGCAGGGTTTGGGGTTCAGGGACTTCGTCTTAGGCGGTTAGACGTAAGGTTTCATTGAACAGTTGGCGTTTCCTCGCCGCCGGCGAAAGAGAAGCTGTACGGAAAGCTTTTCATTTTTAGATTCATGCCCACATCTTGAGAAGTTTGTAGGATAGTGCGAGCTCCCACCAACAACCCCACGAGACTCTTGGTCGAGGCCTCAGCACCTGCTCCTGGACTTCGACTGCTGCGGCCAGGGCTTGTTTGACAACTGCCCCTGCTCCCTTACATAATGAAGAGGTACGCGAAGAGATTCTGTTACCAGGTCGAGTTTGCGGCTGTCAGGGTCATACTGTTGATGAAAGAAAGCTTGCTGAAATCCCGAAGAGGCGGGGCGCTTAGGGTGCTCAACAGGAGTACACAGCATCGGTTCAACGAGAGAGCCGGTTCTCAGGATGTAACGTTGGATGTTTGGCATCGCTGGAGGAATTATCCCAAGCTTCAGTTCCCGGACAAAGGAAAGCAGCAAACACTGGAATCTCAAAATACCAGGAGCCTGGGCACGCGTACTCTTAGGCCTAAAATTTGGAAGCCTACGGCCACGAGCAGAGGCGGTAGATCAACCGCCAAGATAGCTTCCGACATAGAATCTCCAGCCAGGCAGCAGCGCCGCCGGGAGCGCGCCGAAAGTGGGTCGCATGCATCAGGCAGGATGCAAGGATTTTTGTCTGAGTCGTGGCAGAGGGTACTCTTGGGCCTTCACTCCTAACCGTTCTATGCAAAACCTTGCATTCATTTTCCAGCCCAAGACCTTTCGAATCTTTAGTGAGGCATAAGAAGTATAATAAACTCAAAGCTCCTAGCCGCAAATTCTTGCATCGCTGATCAGGCGGCGAAGTGCCGCCGCCAAGTTCCGACTCGAATGCAGGGAACAGGCATGGGCAACAGTCAGGTTTTGGAGTTGGCAGTTGGTGGTTTGATTCTGGTTGGGGGTTCAGGTTGTTTCCACGACTATTGTGGTGTGCTCTCTCACAGATTCAAGGCATGTGCCTGTGGCCACCTACCATGCCTCCTGTTGATAGTGAGTTGTTCACTGGGAGCCTCTCCCGGACGCCAGGACTGGTGCTGCTGAAACAGCGGACGATCTGGTTGCGCTGTGGATGAAGCAGCGATGGTGAAAAAGGGCTTGAGCATTGAGGTGGAATTGCAGGCCCGTTTCCATGAAGAAGGCCTCTGAGAAAGTAGAAGCAGCTTGCTTGCGCAACAGGTTGAACTGTTGAGGGCTTTTAAGGATTCTGGCTTGGCTCTCAAGTGGATCGGCTTGGCAAACAGAATTCTAGGAGCGCAGTTAAGACCACACTCTTCTGTGTGCATGGGTCAGCCATGTTCAGGCACAAGGGCTTCACTACACCTAAGACATGAAGGATGCAATGTCATGTGTGGAATTTGAGATGTCGTTGTCAAGACGTGTGCTTCCTCAAAGTTCAGTAGCTCATTATCATGACCAGTCTTTGGCACGACAACCGCAGCCACTTCTGGACCGAAGGGTTCCTAGCAGCGACAAGCCTTGCAGGCCTTGCTTGTCTCAACTCTCAAGATCCTCGACCCAGGAATTAAGCATACCTTGAACTGACTTTGCACTGGTCTGGTCTTTGAGAGACCCAATGCTGGAACCTGAATGATATGACTTGTAGTTACACAAGAACGATCAAAGCATGTGGGAATTCTCCACAAGTTGTCTTTCTACTCAGTATCCTGCAAAAATCCTCCCGTTTGGTTAGTTTATGCAGGTTCTTAGATTCTTGAAGCTGATGAATAGAGGCAGAGCCGGCAAAGAAGCTTCACAAGGAAGGGCCTGAACATAGCAAAGCTTCCAAGCTAAAACCATAGGCCCGACACCCAGGCCGAAAACAGCAATGCCTTGCCAACTTGCAGCTTAAAGCTGCAGTAAGCTGTCGTCATGGATGGGCACAGCAGTGCTTGCAGAGCCCTCAGCGCTGTCCTAGCGAAGTCATAGCGGTTTTGCGATGGTCGGCCCCTGGGCGTCTCTGGCTGCTTCCATCCACCATAAGATGCTAGCGTACACAAAAGCTCTGTACTGAGAGAGCCCTTTATCCTGGACACAACCGCGAGATAAGCACTTCAGAAGGGACCTACCGAGACATGGACTTTGACTTTGTTTGAAGCTCTCTGGAACTCCGTTTCCAGGCCCGAGTGCCTCTCTGCTTCAGGCGGGGCGCATCCGCCTTTCCGCTGCTCTGAACTCAGCGGTGCTCAGTGGTGTGGCCGGTGGGCTGTGCACGCCTCCCTCCGTGCATTCTGCAAGGACTTTGGATTTGATGAAGGTGCGATGAGGCTAGGCCGTTAGGTCAAGTAGTTTCGGAGCGAACAAAAGCACCAACCTTTTGCTGTCTCTGTGGTAGTATTTCATGCGAAGCTGCGCTCAGCACATTGGAGTCCCTTCTCCTTCCCGCCTGAGCCCTTTAAACTCTCCACCAGCTGATGCCCTCTGTCACGACGCACTCGAGTCTTTGGAATTCTGCACAATGCAGACTATCGTTCGTGCTTAGGTGAGCATCCCAGTAGCTCCTGCACACAGAGCCAACAATGAAAGATCTGAATTCCAAATATTTTGGGGTGTGCGCATGTTACACCAAGCAAAGGTGCAGCAACCACTGCGCGGAATCGCCAGTGGCGGCGGGAGAGAAGACGGAGGCGTTCTAGTGGCACCTGAACTGGAAGTCCAGGATTGTTGTAGTCTGCTAAGGGCGGAGAGTTTACTGGCAAACCTGTACCGAGCAGGGTGTCGAGGTCCTTCTGGACTCAGCCCACCAAGCCTCAAAGCATTAGCGCTGCACCTTCTTATTCCAATTCCTCAGCTGGAGAGACGGTGTTGGCAAGCTGCAATGAAAGCATGCACGAAAAGCTTGCAAACGCATGTCTTACACAAGCGACCCATACTTTGCGACAAGGTAGAGTCAGCGCTAGCAGAGGAGTGATTTTTCAAGAGGTAGCAGCACTTCAACAAGTTTGGGGGAGTCATAGCCGCAGCGGCAAATCTGCATAGACTCAAGCGCTTGTCCGGAAAACATGTTCATGCTTGCAGCTTCCCCAGAACCCTGTGAGCATGTCTGCAGAACCAGATCTACCACATTGAAAGGTGTCCCAGGACACTGCAACATCCGCAACAGCATTCTTGGCATCATCATCATCACCATCATCATCATCATCATCATCATCATCATGTCTGTTGCTATGACATGACCGTACAGATTCCCTCCATCATGGTGGCAATGTTCCTGACAAGAGCAATGCCATGCAAACTGCCCGAGGGTGTCGCTGCCTGGGCCAAAGATCCTCCCAGTCAGCTTCTCAACAGACTCTCCCTGCCCCAAGCTCAGAGTCTGGGTATTCCCATCATCATGATAACACAGCAGTACGGATGATGCCTGACAACGTGGCAGCCTTGCGAGTGCTGTTTTTCTCATGCAGAAATATATTGGACAGGATTCTTACGCCGATGGTGTTTCGTTATTGTGATTCGATGAGGTTTCGGAGTGCCACACGCTCACCCATGACTTTGCGTTGCTCAGCCAATTGCTTCGCATGCTAGTGTTGTTGGAAGGATGGGTGCCAGTGTTGTTGGCATGGCATGGTCTTTTCTCACACGCAACTACAAGGGTTGATAGATGGTGGAGTTGATCCTTGCCCAGACATGAAGTGTGCGCGACTTGAATTCTACACTAAGCCGGCGCCTTCGAAAGTGGATGTCGAGGTGCCACGGCTCTGAGACAGGGCATTGAAGCTTTGTCTGCAAACAGGCAGCTCGGATATCCTCGGATCGGGGTCATGTCATTGCCTATCCAAAGACATCGCACTTTTGCGTACTCTTTGTCGGGCAGGATGTTTGGTTGTTTGTAGGTGTATGTGAGTGAAGAGCCAAAGGATTCACCCGAATCTGCCAAGATTCCGTTTGAGTTTCTCTTACAAATGCTCACTTTGCTCCTCCGCCTCAACATCATACCAACAAAGCGCCATAGCTGCACGTGGCACGGGTTAACTTGTATATGTGGGATGACCTAGGGACACCTCTTTGGCCAGCCCATGACGTGCATGCCTCTCTCTTCTGCCTGTGACTGTGAAGACCTCTTCTGGGCCTCGCGGTGCTCCGCCGGGCCGAACGCCTCGCTTCTCTCGCCAGCGACGAGGCGCGCAGAGGAATTCCCGTTTGGGATGTCTGTGGGGTGTCTGTTAGCAGAAGTGGGCTCAAAGAAAACTTGTATCTAGAGGTTTTTTTGTGGGAGACGGGAGAGCTCAACATTGTCAAGAAATCCAGGTCGTATGCTCGCCAGGAACTGTCAGACTGTCATGGGTGTCCAGCAACCCTTGCACCGATTCGGCCTCTCACCAAGCTTGTCGCTTGATCAGACTCCGCAAAAGCGACCGAACAAGTTCTTCCAGAGGTCGAAGCTTGACGAATAATAGTTGCATGAACTCAGACATCTCCCTAGATGCCCGAGACACTACAGCAAAGAAGGCAAGATCTCTCAAAGCCTCAATGTAAACTCTTGGAAAGCTCCGGCCAGCATACTTCAAGTCAAGTTCAAGCACTCGAGCGCTGCCCTCGGAGACAACGAGAAGCCTCGGCAAGCTAATGACCAAAATCCTAATAGCGTGTCGTCGCCACTTGCCGTCTATCCTCAACTCTTTGTGCTTCGGCGGGCTGCAGTGGCACGGGTCCGCGGGGCCCAGCCACTGTTGGGAAAGCCATGCCGCCCACGGAAGGCGCTGACAGGGGTGCTTAGGCTTCTTTGGGTTACGTGGACTTCAGAAAGCTTCCCCTCGTGATCTTACTTTTGTTACAATCGTGTGCAGAGCACAACTTCCCCAGTTGCAAGCTATTCCGATGGGTTGCCTTGGGGTTATACAGCTCCAGGAGTTTTAGCGCATGGAGGCTCTGCAAGCTTTTCGCAAGACAGGAGGCTTCTAGATTCTTGTTCAAGGGCTGCCTCCATACCACCAAGGCTTGCCAGTTCGCTTGAGGCTTCGCGCAGCCCCACAATCAGCCTACAACTGGTGACAACTTATGCCAGCTTTCATGTGCTATGCATGTCTGCCAAGGTCATGACCTGACATCGACACAGCGGATTTTTCCATCCTAACCTCTCAGGAGTCCCAAAGCCTGGATGATTTACTCATTGCAAGGACGATTGTGCGCGGTGTTATCTTTCCACAAGTTTGTTAAACTTCGTGAGCAGGGAAGGAAATCGCAGGCCCCCTAAGCCCTGTCAACCTGGAAGCCCTATCAGTTCAAAGGCTCAAACTAAAGGAAGTCTACAGCACCCTGCGCAGCTATCAGGGACCTCCGCCTCCGAAGCGAGTGCGGGGGGCAAGGGCTGCAAAGCGGCATGCGGGAGGCAGCTCTTAGTTTCGTGCCAATTTGCTCTGCATGAGGGATCCTGCGTGGTAGCATCAAGGGCTTCAGGCCAAGGCTATGAGGAATCGTAGAGAATTGAGGAAAGAGGATGTGATTGTACACGTATGGGTATTATATCTGGATCAGATCTTCAAAAGCTGAATCTCTGCACGGGCAAGTTGCAAGCCACTCGTTGCAAGATCTGATTTGTAAGATTGTGGGGTCAATGCTGTACGGCCTTTTGAGTGCTGGCTTTGCGGCATTTGCGCTGCAGGCCTCACGTGCCCTGAAGCTTTGGCCGCATGATGTAGTTCACCATGTAGTTACATGTAGTTACCGTGTGATGCAACTTCTTTTCTTGCTCTTGCAGTGCCACATTTGGTTGCATCCAAAGCTGAAAGCCCAACATGAACAACTATGCCTAGATCTCACCCCCTAAGCTACATTGTACAGCCGAGCTGCAGGTGTATATGGCAATTGGCTCAGCAGCCCGAGACGAGGTCCGCCAGAGAGAAGGAAGCCCAGGTATGTGAGATTCCACGAACTGTTGAAGTGATGAGAGGTGCGGACACTCTCCTCTCCCGAAGGACACCCCCCCCTAAAGGACCCCCCTCCCCCCCCCCTTCCCAAGAGGTGCATTCGTATTCAAGGAAGGACACAAGCAGTCTGGTCATCTAAGAAAACATGCTTCTCGTGACGGAGTCAGCCCCAAGAACGCTCCGAAACCAAAGCCGCAGGTTGACTTACCAGTGGAGAGTTTTCACTAGAAGGATACAGCTCTGCTGTCATCGCCTCAGATCCGTGCTGCAGCCGTGCAATTAACCTGTCGAGTCTCAACATTCAGCCAAGGAGAGTTGAAGAGTTGAGGTTCAGAGGTTTTATAGCCTAGCAGCAGTAGCTGTACAGTATCTGTCACAAAAGCTGTTTCCAGCTTGTACGAGATCACGCGCGATGCCAGCTGAACATGTGCTCAAGCTTGGTTATGGACCTGGGGTTAGCGAAAGCCTTAGAGGTGGTCCCTACTGGAACTACTACCACTAGGTCTCTTTCAGCAAGACAAAGCAGCACGGCAGCTGCGTCAACAATTGTCCGTCATTGCAGCAACAACCAGGCAAAATAATTGTTTGGTGAGGATGAGCCTGCCAGTAGTACCGTTACAAGCTCCGTCGAGTAGCCGGAGAGAGCACGCAATGAGGCGTTGAGGTTTGCACGCGATGCAAAGACTGCTAAGATATGCCTGACGGCAGACGGAATAAATGGTATAACTAACATAGTTTCTAATCTATTTGTGCTGACGAGTCGTAGTGATGTGAATCATTCATGATGTGCATCTTCCTGGCTGGGCATCCGGCGCGTAAATCCCAAAGAGAAAGGCCTTGCGCATAGCTCTATCTTCTAGCCTCTGCAGTTGCTTCGAGTGGGCCTTCCTCCCAATCTGCTAAACCTGAGTCCTGCAGCCATGAGACCCAAACCACTTGAGAACAAGATTCGAGATGATATGCGTGTGTCCGTAACCAGGATTATTCAGCCTCCTCTCTGCAGTATAGAGCAGCGATGCTGATCCCCAGCCAAGGTGCCCTGACCTCTGGAATCCTCTTCCTCATTCTAGGAGGTACACCTGCGAGCACGGGAAGCAATGATTGGATGACATTTGCTGTGGAATTGGTGGAATTGAGGGATTTCAGGTGCAGGGCCTGTGGAGCCGCTACTGGGCGGTCATCTCGCTCTGCAATTGCAGGTGTGTAGCAACACAAGCTTACTGTCTTTCTCTGTCTGCGGACCCTGAACGTGGATGAATTCTGCTTTTGACTTTCGATGGGCCTGAAAGTTTTGACGCAGCGTCTGCCAAACAATTGAAAGATCTGCAGGCATTGATCCAAAGCCAAAGAATCGTCCACCCCCACGAACCAGAAGCAGGGACATGCCCACACACCAGCAGTTATATTCTTAAGCACCTACAGTGACCTGCACAAATGGGCCTACGCACCATCCGTCTGGATCTGCTCGAGGCGCCCTCTGGTCTGCTTCTGCCAGCTCGGAGGCCACCAAACACAAACACTCAGAGAGGCTTCTGTTGTGAGAAACTTCAGAGCTCAAGGTTCGGATTCTGATTCGTGACTAAACGAAAAAGGAGACCCTCTGCAATAAAAGGCATCAAAAGCAACTTGGCGCGGTTTGAGAGGTCCTTCAGTTCCTGCTAAATACAAGGAGAGATTGGTTCAGCTTCGTTCATCTCCGTTGAAAAGAGAGCAGGAATGGTTGGACCCAAACAAATCCTGGGCAAACACGCTTTAGCTCCACCCAATATGATTGGCACTGATTCTTTCACAACCTGGGTGGAGCACAGACAATCACGTCTTCGCAGATTTTGCTTCCTGAATCTCAGGGGCAGCGCCGCTGAACCAGTAGGTTCATACTAAGGTTTGTGAATACCAGCGTTTGCGCCCCCAAGAAAGGGTTGCTGGAGGCTTTCCATAAAGCTGTTGGAAGCTGAGCTGCACACACGCCTGAAAGCAACGCCCTGGAAGACTGACCGATTGCTACGTTGTATCAGCCCTCAAAGCACCATGCTGGATGACATTTCGTGCAGGTCGTTGTAGTGTACCAGACAGGGGATACGGCGAAGCCGTTTTCGCTCTCTGCGGACCTCGAAGGCAGGAGACGGTGGCCCTTTCTCTGCCCAGTGACAGTTCTAGCTGAAGGGTTTGAATGTTATGCGTGTATCGTCGTTCCCAGCATTGGCACTTTTCATGTCCATGCAAAGGCTTGATGTGAATCGGGGTGGTCTCAGATTCCAGCTTCTGAAGTCTGAAAGTTACCCTGCATCAAGAAGACGCAAGGAAACATAAATCAAGCTAAAGCCAATGGTAGTTTCAAGAGTGCATGATTTGCTGAAGGCAAACATTTGTTAGTTGGCAACACTGCGTAGCAGTTTATATAATTGGGTTTCTGTAGCAGACGCATGCGAGTCTTTGTTGACGAGGCCCTGTGTACATCCACTATGAGATTCCAAATCTCTTGCAGCTTGGCTATGCTGGAGATGTTCGGTTTGTTTCCAGGGGAGTTCTGAACTTCCACCAAATGAGCTCAGACATGCAATGGACTGCGCAACCGTTTATTGAGCATGTTGCTCGACAGAAGCCAGCAACAGAGCAGCCCAGGTTGAACAACAAGGATTATGTCATCAGCAAGGACTGGTTGTGTCCCAGATGGTAAGCCCTCAGTTGTGTGGAATCCAGAGAGCCCCCATGTGCCTTGCTTTCACCTGGGCTCCAGTATGTCAACTGACTCAGCAAGACGTGCCTGATCAGAGGCTTCGCTTCAGGGCTCGGGGGTGCTTGGTGCTTCTGATCCGCGCGTTTGTACTTGACTCCAAGGGCATCTGCAGACGTGTCCTGTTTTGCAAACACAAGCGCACTAGCCTGGGGAAGTTTGAACAGATGCATGCGTATGTTGCTGTGAGAGATTTCCAGGTCTTCATGCAGAACAATTAGAGACTACAATCCTACGAGCATCTTCTGCCAGGAAGCAAAAACCTCAACAAGTGCCCTTAGCCTCCAAGTGTCGCAGCAAAGCTTTGCCCAAAGCGATGTGAGCGCATAAGCTATTCTGTTTTCTGTCAGCCTCTTCAACTCGTGTACAGGAGGTAATGTTTCATCTTCCAGTTTCTTTGTTGACGTTGACTTTTCTTCCAGCCGAGTCTTGTCTTCGCAGGACAAAGATTCAGCCTGGGGCTTATCAGCGTCTCATTGCGTACAATGTCTCGAAGGTGACGTCCAGGTCCAGGTCTGTGGATATCAGCTTGTCAGCCCATCGAGCTGCTAGATAACTGTACCTCGCGAGTCGGAGTCAGTACAAGTATGAGGTTGTTGTGGGCTGCAAGTTCCTTCGGAAGTCAGAGAAGCTTAGTCCTTTAATTTGCGCAATGCCTTGCATTCTCCAAGGCAGCTGCCCGAAGATTGGGCGCGCTACCCTTAAGATTACGAAGTCCTGTGCTGGGCCAAGGTATATACGTTTTTCAGCTCCGTGAACTGCGACAACGCAGACTCGCCACATGGCTCTTCCAAGCGTTTTTTTTGGATTTGGGGGCTTCGGGGAAGTGCAAGTCTCAATTGGTAGGTGATGTGGTTGTCGGACTGTAAGTCCCGAAGAAAGGTTTGTTGTCACAGATGATTCCTGAAGCTTCCTTCCCACAAATGTAAAGAGGAGTTTGGTCTGGCTCGCGCACGACTGTGCTGATGAGCATGGCAACGAGTGGTACACCAATAAAGCATCTCGCTTGTTTCTGCGGATCTGGGTAGTCAAGTATTGCTGAGGAGCAGCTTTTCGTACGGGGGCAATAAGTTTCATAAGTTCTTGATGCACATCGACGCCATGTCCCACACCATGCGATGCTAGTCCCACTCGCATGAGGCGACAGGAAGTCGTCACGCGCAGGGGTTTGGATTCCGTTTTCCTCAGCAGGCCTGGGGTTACAAACAGCAATGTGTTGGTCTAATACCATAGTACAGTAAGTTGGATCAGCCTAACACGAACTACCAAGACATGGATGTCGTTTGAAGACCCTTGATGGACAGTGAGGCTTGTTGCTTTGATGCTTGCAGACTGTGTGTTCGACGCCAAACCGTTCCAAGAAATCACAAAGAGCCCGGACAGGGTAGACGCGGTGAACAGCACAGACCTAGCGCCTTGCGGCCTCGTCAATATCGCGCTGTTCACGGCCACTCGATGGATTCAGGGTCTCACGCTCTGGGGTTGTGGCTTCGGCCCAGATTTCTGACATTCTGCGAGGGCTGGCCTTGCAAGGGCAAGTTTAATATACGGGGGTTCTCAGAATCCTTTTTCTCTCCTTGAGATGAGTTTGCCGTGTTCACTTTTGCCTTGAAGGGTAGGTTGAAACCTGTTCTGCACTTTCCGCTGTGGCATGGAGAAGTCAACATACCTTTTGCAGTTGGAATGGTGCCAAATAATGCTGGCATTAGATTCTTAACCGCATTGGATGGACCTCCTTTAGGGACCAAATGCCATATAGACATCGTTTCTTTCGAGCTAACGATTGCCAGCAGCGAGCTGCGTTCTGCGGCGCGTTGCTATGGGGATCCCCTTTCATGAAGCGGATCTGATTCGGCATGAAAACGATTGTCTGTATGAGAAAACTGACCCCCCATTTGTGTCTGCACTCTCTGCAAGTTGTGTGTGTGGAGGAAACAGAGATGCATTTCTCGTGAATTTTGGGTGAGCTGCGGAATTTTCTTGCAAGCCATTGACCTAGTGCTGCGCTTGCGCAGCCGTTGCTGAAAGGTACACCTCAGACCCGAAAGCCTTACCATATCCCTGCAGGACTCCTACGCGCTGGATCGATCAGACAGCCTGAACAATTGGCAGGCCTGGCCCTCTGCTTTTGGAAGGTGAGGAGATGCACAGGCCTCAAATTCGAAAAGGCAGGGCTACAATTGCCCTAGCTCAGAAGCAAAGCTTCCTTTTCAAGAACTTGTTCATGCCCATCCTAACCTTTCCCCATAAGCCAGCATCAGGCAGCCCTAGACCTACGTAACAGAGAGATTTGAAGTACTCGCATGGCGGCCCTATTTGGGCCCAGCCTCTGTTCCGTCAGGCCATTGCCATTGATGAATCTGGTGTAGCGTGGTCCACGGACAACGAAGCCTTTGACAAGGTTGTCCAAGAGGCCCGTAATGGGGTTTGAGCTTGAATAATTGATTATTATCTTGCACACTGCACACTGCATTCGAACAGATGGTGAACAGCCAAGACACGGGAGTTGCCTCAGCATTATGCCTGCAGGAGCTGAGGCTCCTACGGTGGTAAAGCATCTTGAATTCTCTGAATCTGCTGCTGAAATGCGCGCGCGCGAGAATTGCTTCTGCCTGGTAGTAGACAGCGCGGTCGGCCTACAGGTTTTCGAAGGTTGGTCTGGACCATAGCGGCCTGTGAGTGGCCTGAGTGAGGCAAGGCAGGCTCGATAAGCATTTTAAGCCCCACGCCCCACCAAATCCTCCACTCTACCTCAAGCCCCAGGCCTTACCTGAAACTAAACTCCCGAAGCAGCGAAAAGCCACCCCACCAAAGCTAGAGGCAGACGGCAGTGTCTACCTCAAGGGGAATCGCTTCTTGGCAAGAAAACGCAAGATCGCAAAAATCTATTGCGATGATACCAAGCGTGTTAGTTGCATTGTGTCCGTGTTTTGGTGCTCGTCCCAACGGTTGCCGGAGTATTTGCTGCAATCAGTGCTAGAACATGCCCAACTATTCTCGATATGGCTACTACTGCCATTACTAGCACGGTTACTAATGCACGACGACGACTGCCAGTACTAATTAGGTGCCATGTTGCAGGTTGCCTTGTGTGATTGGCAGAACGAGAAAATGTAGCAGTTTGTGGCACGCGGTGCTCGTTTGAGGTTACACTGATCAGAAACATCCTGTCACAAACTGCTTCGCACCATGGACGTTTGGCAACCTGCAACTTGACAAAGTGAACCTAGACGAATGCACCTATCTTGATTGGCCAGTTCCGTAAGCAGCACGACGTGCAGGAGAAGGTGTGCAAGGAGGTAAAGCTTTAGCCAGCTTTAGACAGCATCCTCCAAGCACCTGCAGGAAGCGTGGGGCCAGGCACAGCATGCTACAGCGCAGGGAATGGATCTCAACACCGAAACAGCGTACAAGATGCTGACCGGCGGTCAGAGAGCAGGATCGCAGACCGACTCAGTGAGCCAACAAGTCTTTGCCAAGTCTTTGCCAATCTTGCAGAGAGCCCAGGTCTGTGGCCCTGTCAAACAAAGTCGCACCAACGTGCATGGAAAACTGCGAATTCTAAGCTTGGCCAGGCCTAGCTGCCTAGCTACAACTACCGCTAACTAGCACTGGCTGCTACAACGACAGTTACTATTAGCTGCTGCTGGCTGCAACAACAACAGCAACAACAACAA